>JAREIK010001824.1:0-77500 GCA_029783825.1 Sapria himalayana
GTCAAAAAATCTATCTATATGACTATCTATCTATCTATGTATATATCTATTTGACTATCTGTTTAACTAACTAACTATCTATCTATCTATTTATCTTTCATTCATTATATCTATCTTTCAATTTATCTTTATATCTATATGTCTATATATACATCTATCTCTCTATCTATCTGCCTATCTGGCTAATATTTGGTTGTCTTGCTATCTGTCTATCTATCTATCTTTCTGTCTTTCTATTTATTTGTTAATCTGCCTATTTATCTATCTATTTATTTGTCTTTCTGTTAATCTATTTATCAATCTATCTCACTATCTTTCTATCTATTTATATCTTTCTATCTATATATTTATCTTTTAATCTGTGTATCTAACCATCTGGCTCTCTAGCTATTTGTTTATCTATCTATCTATCTGTCTTATCTATCTGTCTATCTATATATTTGCCTATAGCCTATCATTCTATCTATCTATCCATCTATCTTTTTATCTATCTAAATTTTATTCAGTCTATCTGTCTATCTATATATCTATCTATCTATCAATAAATATATCTATATTTCTATCTATCAATATGTTTATCTGTTTATCTATCTAAATGTCTATCTATCTTATGTCTATAAATCTATCTTGTCTATCTATCTATATATCTTTTTATCTAGTTATATATCTATCTAGTTATCTATTTATCTATCTAAATAATCAATCTATCTATAGCTCTATCTATCTATCTATTATCTATCTTTCTGTCTATCTATCTCTATGTCTATCTGTCTATATGTTTATATGTCTATCTACCTACATGTTATGTGTATTTGTGTATATGTGTATATCTGTATATCTCTATATCCATCTATCTATCTATCTTTCTATTTATCTATATATCTGTATATCTATCTGTCTATCTATCTTTCTGTCTATTTGTCTATCTGTCTATCTATATATCAGTCATTCTGTTTATCTATCTGCCTTTCTATCTGTCTATCTATCTCTCTGTCTATACATCTATCGCTCTATCTGTCTATTTGTCTATCTATCTATATGTTTATTTGTCTATCTATCTTTCTATCTATTTAACTATATTTTTATATGTCTATTTATGTATATGTCTATCTAAATATCTTTATGTCTATGTATATCCTCTATCTTCCTATCTTACTATCTATGTGTGTGTGTGTGTATATATATATATATATATATCTATCTGTATGTTCGTCTGTCTTTCTATTTGTCTATATGACTATTTGTATATACATCTATCTATCTATCAGTCTATCAGTCTATAAGTTTATATGACTATCTATCTATTTGTCAATTTGTCAATTAGTCTATATATATATCTATCTATCTGTCTGTCCATCTATCTTTCTGTCTGTCTATATATTTATTTATCTATATGTTTATCTATATATCTTTATATTTGCCTATCTGTTTATTTGTCTATAAAACTATCTTATTATCTATATATCTTCTTGTATATCTATATATCAATCTATATGCCTATCTGTCTATCTAGCAATCTAATTATGTGTCTATCTATCTATCTATATATTTATCTTTATAAGTTTTTATCTACCTATCTATCTATCTATATATCTATCTATCTGTTTATCTATCTATTTATCTATCAGTTTATTGGTTTATCTGTCTATCTATCTATCTATATTTGTATTTATCTATCTATCTATCTGACTATTGATCTATCTATTTATTTATCTATCTGTTTATTTATCTATCTATCTTTCTATTTGTCTATCTATGTATCTATTTGTCTATCTATCTATCTTTTTATCTATATATCTATCTATCTATTTATCTATCTTTCTATTTATTTATCTTTCTATCAATCTATATAACTGTATGTGTGTCTATCAGACTTTTTATCTATCTGTCAATCTATCTGTCTATAAATCTATCTATATGACTATCTATCTATCTATGTATATGTCTATTTGACTATTTGTCTAACTAACTAACTATCTATCTATTTATCTTTCATTCTTTATATCTATCTTTCAATTTATCTTTATATCTATCTGTCTATATATCTATCTATCTCTCTATCTATCTGCCTATCTGGCTAATATTTGGCTGTCTTGCTATCTATCTATCTATCTATCTTTCTTTCTTTATGTCTTTCTATTTATTTGTTAATCTACCTATTTATCTATCTATTTATTTGTCTATCTGTTAATCTATCTATCAATCTATCTCACTATCTTTCTATCTATTTATCTCTCTCTATCTATATGCCTATCTTTTAATCTGTGTATCTATCCATCTAGCTATCTAGCTATTTGTTTATCTGTCTATCTATCTGTCTTATCTATCTGTCTAATCTATATATTTGCCTATAGTATATCAGTCTATTTATCTATCCATCTATCTTTTTATCTATCTAAATTTTATTTAGTCTATCTGTCTATCTATATATCTATCTATCTATAAATATATCTATCTCACTATCTATCAATATGTTTATCTATTTATCTATTAAATGTCCATCTATCTTATGTCTATAAATCTATTTATCTATCTATCTATATATCTTTTTATCTAGTTATATATCTATCTAGTTATCTATCTATCTATCTAATAATCAATCTATCTATAGCTCTATCTATCTATCTGTCTATCATTTATCTTTCAGTCTGTCTATCTATCTATATGCCTATCTGTCTATATGTTTATATGTCTATCTACCTATATGTCTATGTGTATTTGTGTATATGTGTCTATCTGTCTATCTCTATATCCATCTATCTAACTATCTTTCTATTTGTCTATATATCTGTATATCTATCTATCTATCTTTCTGTCTATTTGTCTATCTAGTCTATCTATATATCAGTCATTCTATCTATCTATCTATCTTTCTATCTGTCTATCTATTTCTCTACCTGTCTATACGTCTATCACTCTATTTGTCTATTTGTCTATCTTTCTATATGTTTATTTGTCTATCTATCTTTCTATCTATCTAACTATATTTTTATATGTCTATTTTAGTACATGTCTATCTATCTCTCTATAAATATATTTATGTCTGTGTATATCCTCTATCTTCCTATCTGACTATCTATGTGTGTGTGTGTATATATATATATATATCTATATATCTATTGTCTGTTTGTCTGTCTTTCTATTTGTCTATTTGACTATATGACTATTTGTATATACATCTATCTATCTATCAGTCTATCAGTCTATAAGTTTATATGACTATCTATCTATTTGTCAATTTGTCAATTAGTCTATATATCTATACATCTATCTGTCTGCCTATCTATATGTCTGTCTGTCTATATATTTATTTGTCTATCTATTTATCTATATATCTATATATTTTCCTATCTATCTATTTGTCTATAAAACTATCATATTATCTATATATCTTATTGTATATCTATATATAAATCTATATGCCTATCTGTCTATTTGGCAATCAAATTATATGTCTATCTATCTATCTATATATTTATCTTTATATGTTTTTATCTACCTATCTATCTATCTATATATCTATCTATTTATCTATCTATCTATATATCTATCTATCTATTTATTTATCTATTTATCTATCAGTTTATTGGTTTATCTGTCTATCTATCTATCTATCTATATTTGTATTTATCTATCTATCTTTCTTTCTATCGATCTATCTTTTTATTTATCTATCTGTCTATCAATTTATATATATATATATATATCTATCTTTCTCTCTCTCTGTCTAAATGGCTATCTATCTATCTGTCAATGAGTCTATCTATAAATTTGTCGATATGAGTATCTATCTATGTATGTATATGTATATTGGACTATTTGTCTAACTAATTATCTATCTATATATTTATCTTTCATTCTTTATATCTATCTATCTTTCTTTCTATCTATATATCTATCTATCTATATATCTATTTATCTTTTTATCTATCTACTGATCTGGCTAATATTTGGTTATCTTGCTATCTGTCTATCTATCTATCTACATATATGTCTATATATTTATTTGTCAATCTCTATCTATCTATCTATATATTTATCTATCTATCTGTCTATCTATCTGTCTATTTATCTCACTATCTGTCTCTTTGTCTATATGTCTTCTTTCAATATGTGTATCTATCCATATGGCTCTCTGGATATCTATGTACTATATGTCTTTTTATCTATCTATGTATCTGTATATTTGCCTATATGTCTATTAGTCTATCTGTATATACATTTAACTTTTTATTTATCTATATGTATATCAGTCTATCTGTCTATCTATATATATCTCTATCTATATATAAATATATCTATCTGTCTATCTATCAATATGTCTATATGTCTATCTATCTATCTGTCTATTTATATTATATCGATAAATCTATTTGTCTTTCTATCTATCTATCTTTCTTTCTAGTTATCAATCTATCTATATATATATATCTATCTATCTATCTCTCTATCAATCAATCAATCTAGCTATTTATTTGTCTATTATTTTTTTCTATCTTTCTATCTGTCTATTATCTTTTTTCTATCTATCTATCTATCTATTATCTTCTTTCTACCTATCAATCTATCTATCAGTCTATATTTTTATAAGTTTATATGTCTATCTATCTACCTATTTATGTGTATATGTGTCTATGTGTCTATGTGTCTATTTGTATATCTGTATATCTATCTATCTATCAGTCTATCTATCTTTCTGTGTATGTGTCTATCTATGTATATGTCAATATATCTATCTATATATCTGTCAATCTATAAATCTATCAATCTTTCTATATATCTATCTATCTATCTATCTATATACCTTTCAATCTATCTCTCTATTTATATATCTGTCTATCTATCTATATTTCTATATGTTTATTTGTCTATCTGTCTTTCTATCTATCTAACTATCATTTTATATGTCTATTTGTGTCTATGCATATCGATCTCTCTCTAAATGTCTATATGTTAGTGTCTATCCTCTATCTTCCTATCTATCTATGTATGTGTGTGTGTGTGTGTGTGTGTGTGTGTGTGTATTTGTCTATTTGTTGTCTTTCTATTTGTCTATTTTACTATCTATCTATTTGTATATATGTATATCTATCTATCAATTTATAAGTTTCTATGTATATATGTCTATATCTTTATCTGTCTATATGTCTATCTATCTATTAGTCTATTTTTCTATCTATCTATCTATCTATCTATCTATATGGTCTATTTATTTATCTATCTATCTATCTATTTATTAATTTATCTCTTTATATTTATACTTGTCTATTTGTCTATGTATCTATCTGACTATCTTTATTTCTATCTATTTGTGTGTATGTCTATCTAACTATGTATCTATCTGCCTATATATCTATATGTTATATGTCATTTTGTCTATAAGTCTATTTGTCTATCTATCTGCCTATCTATCTGTCTATCTATCTGTCTATCTATCTATCTATCTGTCTGTCTGTCTGTCTGTCAATCTGTCTATCTATCTATATATCTGTTTGTCTATCTGCTTATCTCTCTCTCTATCTATCTATCTATCTTTTTTTCTATATGATTATCTATCAAAATGTGAATCTGATTATCTAACTATCTCTTTATTTTTCTATTTGTCTATTTGTTAAATTGTCTATATGTCTATCTTTCTATCAATCTATTGGGTATATCTATCTATCTCTATATCAGTATATCTATTTAATAGTTTATCTTTTTATCTATTTACATGTGTATCTTTATATCTATTAATGTGACTATCATTCTATATGTCAATTTGTGTATATATCTATCTTTCTAACTAACTAACTAACAATCTATCTATATGTATACCTGTCTATATATCTATCTGTTTATATGTCTATCTGTCTATCTATTTATCTATCTGTATATCTATCTATCTATTTATATATCTACCTTTCTATCTGTCTATCTATCTATCTATTTATTTGTCTATATTTTTATCTATCTATATGTCTATATAATCTATCTATCTATATTTTTATATATCTAGCTGTCTTTTTATCTATCTATATATATATGTCTATTTTTTTGTCTATTTATCTATCTATTTATAAGTCTATATGCCTATCGGTCTATCTATTTATATGTCTTTCTTTCTATTTGTCTATCTATCTATCTATTTATTAGTTTTCTCTTTATTTATCTATTTGTCTATCTAACTATCTATTTATCTGATTAACATTCTATCTTTCTATTTGTGTATATGTATATCTATATATATCTCTAAATGTCTATCTATATATCTCGCTATTTAACTATCATTCTATATGTCTATTTGTTTATATGGCTATCTTTTTCTCTCTAAATGTCTATCTATCTATGTCTATCCTCTATTTGCCTATCTATCTATCTATTTATTTGTTTATCTTTCTATTTGAATATCTATCTGTCTATCTGTGTGTCTATTTGTTTGTCTATTTGTCTATTTATGTGTCTATCTGTCTATATGTAAATCTATTTTTGTCTTTCTTACTATTTGCCTAAGTTCCTAACTACTAATTTACCTCTCTGCCTATCTACTTATCTATCTATCTGCGTATCTGCCTATCAACCTATTTTCCAATCTTACTATCTACTTATCTATCTATTTGTCTATTTGTCTATCTATCTAATATATTTATATATCTATCTATCTCTCTATCTGTCTATATATATATATATATATATGTCTATCTATCTAACTATCTAACTAGCTCTCTATTCGTTCATATGTCTATCTCTTTATATGTCTAACTATCTATCTATCTTTTTTTCTAAATATATAATTTCAATCTGTCTATTTGTCTATTTTGGCTATATATATATCTCTATGTCTGTCTATTTATTAATTGATTTATATCTTTATCTTTCTACATGTCTATTTGTCTATCTATTTGACTATATTTCTATCTGTCTATTTGTGTATATGTCTATATGCCTATCTCTATAAATGTCTATCTGTTTGTGTCTATTCTTTATCTTATTATCTATCTATCTATATGTCTATTTATTTGTTTGTATGTCTGTATATATATCTATCTGTCTATTTGTCTATCTACCTTTTCTCTATGTCTAACTTTTTGTATAAGTATCTATATATCTATCTATTTATAGATATATTGATCGATCAGTCTATCTAGCTATCTATCTATCTATCAATCAATTAATCTTTCTATTTATCTATCTATCAATTTATATATCTCCCTATGTACCTATCTAGCTATCTATCTATCTATATGTCTGTCTATCTGTCTATCTGTCTATCTATCTATCTTTCGTTCAATCTATATATTTTTCTATATATCTATCTATCTATTTCTTTGTGTCTATCTATATATCTATCTATCTAGCTGTCTATCTATCTATTTATCTATCTGACAATATAAAATCTATCTATCTTTCTTTCTATAATTCTATTTGTCTATTTGTTTATCTATCTATCATTTTATCTATCTTTTTGTCTTTCTATCTGTTAATTTTTTATCTATCTATTTATCTATCGGTCTAATAATCTAATTATCGATATAGTCTATCTAAAAATCTCTCTATTTGTTTATTTGTCTATTTGTTTATAAAGTCTATCTATCTTTCTATTTGTCTATTTATCTATCTATTTATCGGTTTATCTTTTATCTATCTAATTGTTTGTGTGTGTGTCTATCTGTCTATTTGTGTATATATTTTTCTGTATATCTCTCTAACTATATATCTATTAGTGTCTATCATCTATCTGCATATATATATATATATCTATATATCTATATATCTCTCTATTTGTGTTTGTTTCTGTCTGTCTCTTTGTATATTTGTCTGTCTATTTGTCTGTATGTTTATTTGCCTATCTATCTTTCTTTCTATATGTCTATCTATCTCTCTTCTATTTATATGTTTCTCTCTCTCTCTCTCTCTCTTTGTTTGTCTATCTGTCTATATATGTGTGTGTATATATATATATATATCTCTCTCTATCTATATATATATATATATATATATATATCCATCTAACTATCTATTTGTATAGCTATCTATCTATCTAGATATTTATCTGTAGATATGTCGATATATATATATGTCTATCTATATATTAGTTTATCTGTCTATCTATCTGTCTGTCTATTTGTTTATCTGTCTATTTATTTATCAATCTATCTGTCTATCTGTCTATTTGGCTATCTATCTATTTATTTTTAGTCTATCTATATATTTGTATGTGTATCTTCTAATAATGTTTTTATCTTTTTATTGTCTATCTATCTTTTGTATATCAATCAATCTATCTATCTATCTATTTATCTAAATGTCTCTCTTATCTTCCTATATATCTATTTGTCTATCTATATATCTCTCTATTTGTCTATGTATTTTTTATATTTAGATCTATATATCTGTCTATCTCACTATCTATCTATGTATCAAACTGTCTATCTATTTATTTGTATATCAGTCTATCTATCTAAATGTTCTATCTATTTATCTCTATATCTGTCTAACTATATTTTAGTTTATTTCTTTAACTATGTACTTGTCTATCTGTCTATCTATTTATCTATATGAGTACCTTTTTATTTCACTTTTTGAGTATATGTCTATCTATCTATCTGTCTATCTATCTATTTATCTATGTGTTTCTATATTTATCTATCAATCTATTTATATGACTATTTGTCTATTTGTCTATTTGTCTATATGTCTATCTATCTATCTATCTATGTATCTATATCTTTATCTGTCTATCTATCTAGATGTCTATATGTCAATCTTCTATCTTTCTATCTATCTATATGTCTATCTATATACCTATTTGTCTATCTATCTATCTATCTATCTATATATTTATCTCTCTTTCTGTCTATTTGACTATATGTCTTTAAATCTATCTATTTATCTATCTTTCTATTTATCTATCTATCTATCTATATGTCAATATGTCTATATTTCTATCTTTCTATATGGTCTATTTTTTTCTCTCTATCAATTTATCTGTATAAATATCAATTTATCTATCTATCTTTCTGTCTATCTGTCTATTTGTTTTTCTATCTATAAGTCTATTTGTCTAACTGTCTATCTATCTATCGATCTATATGTCTATCTGTCTATCTGTCTATATGTCTATCTATCTATCGATCTATCTGTTTATCTATCTATATGTCTATCTATCTATCATTTTCTCTGTCTATCCGGTCTAATTTTTAATATCCCTATTTGTCTATTAGTCTACCTATTTATCAGTTTTCTCTTTATCTATCTTTTTGGTCATCTATGATTCTAATTATCTGACTTTCTTTTAATCTATCTATTTGTGTATGTCTATCTATCTATCTATTTTTTTGTGTTTATCTTTCTATTTATCTATATGTCTATCTGTATATATATCTTTCTATCTTTTTGTCTATCTTTCTATCTGTCTATCTATTATCTGTCTATCTGGCTATCTAGCAATCTGTCTATCTGTCTATCTTTTATCTGTCTATCTATCAATCTATCAATCTGTCTATTTATCTATATGTCTATCTAACTATATGTCTATCTATCTATATGTCTATCTATCTATCTTTTTATCTATCGATCTACATATAAATTTATCTTTTTATTTATCTACTTGTCGATATGCCTATCTATCAATGTGACTTTCTTTCTATCTTTCTATTTTTGTATATGTCTTCTATCTATTTGTCTATCTATATATCAGTCTATATGTTTATATGTTTATCTATCTATTTATCAATCTATCTATCAGTCTATATATCTGTCAATTTATCTATCTCTCTATATGTCTATATGGTTTATATGTCTATCACTCTATCTGTCTATCTTTCTATTTTTTTATCAGTTTTCTCTTTATCTATATACTTGTCAGTCTATCTATTTGTATTTCTCCTTGTCTGTCTCTTTGTTTGTCTATTTGTCTATCATTCTTTCTCTCTATATGTCTATCTAAATGTATTCTGTCTGTATGTTTATCTATCTTTCTCTATATTTGTCGCTATGTTTGTCTATCTATCTAACTATCTATTTATCTTTATATCTTTCTATCTAACTATCTATTAATATATCTATCTTGTTCTGTCTGCCTGTCTATCTGTCTAGTTATCTATCTGTCTAACTTTATATGTGGCTATATGCCTATTTCTCAATCTGTCTACCTATCTATCTATATATCTATCTATATGTCTGTCTGTCTATCAATCTTTCTATCTATATATCTGTCTTTCTATCTATCTATCTGTTTATATCTCTATCAATCAATCTATCTATCTATCTGACTATATATCTTTTTGTCTATCTATCTTTGTGTTTATCTATCTTTCTATAAATTTGACAATCTTTTAATCTGTCTATCTTTCTATCTATCTATCTGACTATTTTTATATTTGTATATTTGTGCTCTATATATTTGTCTATCTAACTAACTATCTTTCTTTTTTTAAGTGTTATTTATTAGTTATATCCCTCTCTTTTGGCGGAGGAATACCATTTTTACAAACTAACATCTACCCTTATCCCTATTACACCCAATATTTAAGAAAATCTTTAACATTTAGATCAAACTAAGCGTATAAATTTAAAGGGAAATGCTTTTGAGGTCTTGAGATCTTCCTTTAAGCTTTGAGAAGTTAATTCTTTCTAATGATACCCTGGTTGAATCTTTATTCGTATAGTAAAGATAAATGCAGTCTATTTCAAGAGTCCATGTCTCTTCCATGTCTTGTAAAGTGAGACCTTTGATTTGGAATTCTTCTTGTAATGTTGCTCTTTGAGAGATGCTAGAATGCTATCGCTTTTTTAGAGTATCCCGCCTTGAATATCAGCATTGCATCTTTTAAATTCTGCCTTGTATCTATAAATATTCTGCCAGATGTGCTTGGTAATCAGCAGCTCTTAACTTTTCTGCTTAACCTACAAACATTCCAGCCTGCATAAAATCAAGGGCATCATATCCATATAATATGAAACCCATTTACCATCAATTTCTGGAAATTCCAACCAGAAAATTTAGAAAATTCAGCAGCAGACTCTTTGGATGTATCATTAATGTATCCTTTTGTTGATCTTCAGAATATTTCTAGCAATTTCTGAACCCTATCTTAAGCTGTAAGAGTTCCCTGCTTTGCTGCCTCCCTCCATGCTTTTTAAGCTTTGATCTTCCTTTACTCTACTATTGCTTCTTTACATGAATTACATACTTAACACATCTCAACTAAAAATTTACAGACTTCCAGCTTTTCTAAAATAAAACAGACGACATAAAAACACAGCTTCTACTTATATCAAATAACACAGACTTCCAGAAAATACAACATTCTAAAAAAAACAGACTCCATACACCTATAATAAGAAAAGAAAACTAAAAGATAGCAGACACTATGTCCAGCTTTATATCATTTTCATCTACTTAGTTACCTGCAAGAAAGATCTACATGCATATATATAATCTACTCTATTATTAAATACCCCGTCTTGATCCTTCGAATTAGCCCTGCAATGTTACTGTACATTTTTTTAATAAGGCTGTAAAACAGAAGCTGTACTGTAATTTTGAGCCCCCTAAACCTGCAGTGTTATTGTTTTTTAATAAGCAACCTGCAGTGCATGAAAGTATATTTCTGTTTTAATAAGCAAAAAATACCCCTAAACCTGTAGAAAGTTCATATCTGTTTTTAAAACAGAAACATTGCTTACTAAAACCTGCCGTGTTACTGTATTTTGAGCCCCCTAAACCTGCAGTTTTACCAAGCTGTACTACAATGTATCCCAACCATCATAGCAACATCCCTCAGGACCAGGATGAGACTATGAAGATATGAACTTTAATCTGTTTAAGCATCAAACATAGAATACCAGAATAAACACAAGAAAATCTTTGTAACTAAAAATTATTATTTTTAATTTTTCTAATATAAGGGAAATCCATGCTATCTAATTTTATAATACCAGAATACTTTTTTGGTAAATTATCTTCTTTATACTCGTGATCTCCTCTCTTCCTACCATCTTTAGATAATGCATCAGCCAAAGCGTTAGCTTCTCTGAAGATGTGTTTTATAGTGAAATCTAATGAATTTATATCATGTAGAATTTCTTCTATCTCATTTTAATATTTCCACATAATTGACTGTATTTTAATTAGATTTACAACTATTTTTGAATCAATTTGAATATCTACATTCTTGATATCTAAGTTTTTACATATTCTTATTCCTTCTTTTAGTGCTAATATCTCGGCATGTAAAGCCGACGATGCTTGCAATCTTTTAGTGAAAGCTAAAATTAACATCCCCTCCGAGTTTCTAATTGCTCCCCCTCCTCCAGCTTCCCCATATCTCTATCGAAACTACTATCTGTATTTAAAGTAAACACACCTCTTGCAGGTTTTTCCCATTTTATGCTAATTGTTTTAAACTACTTAAGTGGTTTTTCTTTTAGGTTCCAAAACTGTAAGGTATCCTTATCCATCTTTGAACCTTGTGTTTTTATAGGCCATATCTCTGAAATTTTTCTTGTTTCCTCTTTTATTTCTTTCCAGATATCTTCCACCATCATATTATACACTTCGAATCTACTTTTATTCCTAGCTTTCCAAATGCACCAAATGACTATTGGTGGAACATTACTTTTAATCCATTTCTGTGTCATGCTAGGAACATTTGAATTACACCATTTTTTAAACGTACAACTTAGAGGGAGATGTTCATATTTTATCTGCATTTCTGATGCTAATCTTTTCCATATTTCTGCAGCTACTTTCCCTTCTGAAAATAGGTGATCTAATGTTTCGATCTCATTTAAGCAACATTCACATCTAGAAACTAGCTGAATACCTTTCTGCTTTAAATTATTATCAATTGGGATAATATTAGATAAACTTTCCACATAAAACTTTTCCATATCTAACTAACTATCTATCTGTTCATCTGTCTATTTGTATATCTGTCTATCTTTCAATCTATGTATATGTCTATCTGTCTATCTATCTATTGATCTATCTATCTATCTTTCTATCAATAAGTTTATTAGTCTATATGTATATCTATCTATCTATCTATCTGTGTATCTGTCTATCTATCTATCTATGTATCTATCTATCAATATTTCTATCTATCTATTGGTCTATCTAATTATCACTCTACTTATTTATCTATCTATCTGTCTATCTATTTTTCTAACTTTTTGTCTATATGTCTATCTATCTATAGGATCTATCTTTCTATCTCTCAACTCTCTATTTTTTTAGTGGTTTATCTTTTTATCTATCTACTTGTCTATTTATCAATTTAATTATCTGACTTTCTTTCTAACTATCTATTTATGTTTGTTTATCTGTCTATCTATCTATTTGTCTATCTGTCTATGTGTCTATGTTTCTATAATTCTATTTGTCTATATGTCTATCTGTATATCTATCATTCTGTCATTTTGTCTATATTTCTATCTGTCTATCTATCTATCTATCTATCTGGCTATCGGTCAATCTGGCTGTCTTTCTATCTTTCTATCTGTCAATGTGTCAATCTATCTATTTGTCTACCTGTCTATCTATCTATATGGTATATCTATCTATCTTTTTATTTATCGATCTATTTATCAATTTATCTAATAATCTATCTACTTGTCTACCTCTCTATCTATCGAAGTGATTATCTTTCTATCTTTCTATTTAAGTAAATATCTATCTGTCTGTCTATTTGTCTATCGGTCTATCTCTCTATTTGTTTATCTGTCTTTTTATCAATCTGACTATATATTTATTTATCTATGTGTCTATTTATCTATCTCTCTATATATCTATAAGGTTTATCTATCTATCATTTTATCTGCCATATGTCTATCTATTTATCATTTTATGTCTTTATCTATATACATGTTTGTCTGTCCATTTGTTTACATGTCTTTCTCTCTATTTGACTGTTTGTATATCTATCTTTCTATCTGTCTGTCTGACTATGTGTGTTATGTTTGTATGTGTATCTGTCTATCTTTATATTTGTCGATTGGTTTGTTTGTCTATCTATCTAACTATCTATCTATCTTTATATCTTTATATCTATCTAACTATCTATCTATATATCTATCTTTCTGTCTGTCTGTAATTTGTCTAGCTATCTATCTATCTTTATATTTTCTATCTTTCTATTTGTCGATCTGTCTATAAATCTATCTATATCTATCTATTTGTCTATATATATTTATATATTTTTATTTATTTATTATTTATTTATATATCTATCTGTATATCTGTATATTGTCTATTTGTCTATCTATCTATCTGTCTGTCTATCTATCTATCTATCTGTCTATCTATTTATCTGACTATCTATCTATATATATTTCTATCTATTTATCTATCTATATGGTCTTTCTATCTTTCTGTCTATCAATCAATCTTTCTATCTATCTATATATCTATCTATATATCTATCTAGCTATCTATTGGCCTATCTCTCGATGTGTCTTTCTATCTATTTGCCTATCTGGTTATCTATCTATTTGTCTATATATATATATATATATATATATATCTGTCTGCCTATCTATCTGTATATTTTTCTATTTGTCTATCTGTCTATTTGTCTAAATATCGATATGATTATATGGTCTATCTATCTATATCTCTATCAATGTATCTTTCTATCTGTCTATCTCTCTATGTGTATATCTATCTATTTTTCTATCGGTCTATTTGTCTTTTGTTTATTTGTCTATCTATCTATCTATATGTCCATCTATCTATCTGTCTATCTATCTATCTGTGTATCTATCTATCTATTTTTATATCTATCTATCTATTTATCTATCTATCTATTTGTCTATCTATCTATCTATCTTTCTGTCTGTCTGTCTGTCTATCTATTTATGTGTCCTTTCACCATTTGCCTATCTATCTATCTTTCTATCTATTTGTCTATCTATCTGCTTATCTATCAATTTATCTATGTGAATGATTTTTTGCAAGTTTGTCTGTCTAGATGTCTGTTTGACTATTTGTGTGTGTGTGTGTGTCTGTATATCTATGTGTCTGTATTTATGTTTGTCATTGTGTCTGTCTATATGTTTGTCTTTTTGTCTTTTTGTCTCTGTTACTATCTATCCATCCATCCATATATCTATCTATGTAGCTAGCTATCTATCTATATATCGATTGATCTATCTATCTATCTAATTATCTATTTATATATCAATCTACCTAACTATCTATCTACCTACCTATCTATCTATCTATCTGTCTGTCTCTTTATCTATATGTCTATCTGTCTATATAAAAATCTATCTATCTATCAATTTGTTTATCTATTTATCTGCCTATCTGACGATCTATATATCAATACAATTTATATTTTGTCTATCTATCTATATATTTATCTATTTGTCTATCTATCTGTTTGTCTATCTTTTTATCTATCTATTTGTCTATTTGTCTATCTATCTAGCAATCTATATATTTGTCTATTTGTCTATCTATCTACCAATCTATATATTTGTATATCTGTATATCTATCAAATTTGTTTATCAACCTTTCTGTCGATCTGTAAATCAATCTATTTGTTTATCTAACTACTATATATACGACTATCTTTCTTCATTCTAGCTATATATTTATTTATCTGCCTATCTGACAATCTATATATCTATTTATTTTTATCTATCTATCTTCTATTTATCTATCTATCAGTCTATCGGTCTATCTATCTATCTATATTCTGTCTATGTGACTATCTATCTATCTGTCTATTTTTCTTTCTATTTATTTATCTATAAGTCTATCTGTCTGTCTATCTATCTATATATCTCTCAATTTGTCTATATTTCTATCTATCTATATGATGATCTGTCTATCTATTTAGCTATCTATATGGTCTATTTATGTAAATGTCAATCTATCTATCTATCTATATTTATCATTATATCCATCTATATGTCTACCTATCTTTCTAACTATCAGTTTATCTATCGATCTATCTATAAGTCTATCTATCTATCTGTCTATCTATCTATATGCCAATCTATCTATTTATCCATCTGTATATCTATCTATCTATCTTCTATTCTATCTATCTATCTATCTCTCTCTCTATCTGTCTATCTGTCTATCTATCTATATGGTCTATCTTTCTATCTCTCTATCTGTATATCTGTTTATTAGCTTATCTTTATATCTATCTACTTGTGTATCTGTCTATGTTTCAATGTGACTATCATTCTATCTGTCTATTTGTGTATATGTCTATCTGTCTATTTATCTATTTGTCTATCTGTCTATCTATCAACCTATCTATCTGTTTATGTATCTATATGTCTATCTATCTATCGATTTATCTATCTGTCTATCTATATATCTGTCTATCTATCTGTATGTCTAATTGATCTTTCTATATATTCTCTATCTGTCTATCTGTCTATCTATTTATCGGTTTATCTTTTATCTATCTACTTCTTTATCTGTCTATCTATCTATTTGACTATCTTTTTGTATATCTATTAGCATACATGTCTATCTATCTATCTCTCTAAATGTCTATCTATCTGACTTTCTTTCTATCTTTCTATTTTTGTATATGTCTATCTAACTTAATATATATATATCTATATGTGTCTTTCTACTATCTACTGATCTATCTATCTATCTTTTTGTTTGTTTGTCTATCTATCTCTTTGTAAATTTACCTGTCTGTCGGACTATTTTTCTATTTTTGTATCTGTTTGTCTATCTGTCTATCTATCTAATTGTCTTCTGTCTGTATGTGTGTCTATTTGTTTCTATGTTTGTCTATCTGTCTACTTGTATATCTATCTATCTTCTTTCTTCATATATATATATATACATATATATGTCTATCTATTTATATATTTATATATCTATCTATTTACCTGTCTTTCTTTCTATCAATATATCTGTCTATCTGACTATCTTTCTATGTGTCCATCTATCTATTTTCTATCTGTCTATCTAGCAATCTATCTATCTATCTATAATCTATCTATCTTCTATCTATTTTCTATCTGTCTATCTAGCAATCTATCTATATGTCTATCTATAATCTATCTATCTATTTATCCATATATCTATCTTTCAATCTATCTATCTGTTTATCTCTATATCTACATATATGTCTTTATTTCTATCTTTCTATCTGTCTATCTATCTATCTATCTATGTGTTTATCTATCTTTCTATCTTTCTGTCTATTTCTCTATTTGGATATCTACTTATCTATATATTTATCTATCAATCTATCAATTTATCTATGTTTATCTATCTATCTATCTAACTATGTGTCTATCTATATATCTATCTGTCTATCTGTCTATCACTTTTAATGTCTATATGTCCAACTACCTATCTATATATCTCTCTATCTACCTATATGTCTATGTATGTATCTTTCTATCTATCTATCTATTTGTCTATCTATATATCTTTCTATCTATCTATTTATCTAGCTATCTGTCTTTCTGTCTATTTCTCTATCTTGATATCTACCTATATATATATATCAATCTATCTATTTGCCTATTTATCTATCTATCTATATGTCTATCTGTCTATCTATATTTCTATCTATCTATATATTACTTTATCTGTCTACCTATCTTTCTGTCTATCTATCTATATGTTTATCTATCAATCTTTTTATCTATGTATCTGTCTATATGTCTATTTGTCTATCTGTCTATCTATCTTTTTATTCTAACAAAATGGTGTATCTGTCTATCTCTCTATCTATACATCAGTTTAACTCTTTATATATCTAATTTTTTATATGTCTATCTAATTATCTGACTATTTTTCTGTGTTAATTTGTGCATATGTATACCAGTCTATCAATTTATATGTCTATAAGTCTAATTGGCTATCTGTCAATCAATCTATCTATCTATCTATTTGTCTATATGTCAATCTGTCTATCTGTCTATATGATATTCTGCATATCTAGATATCTTTATATATATCTTTTGTCTATGCGTCTATCTATCTATCTGTATATTTGTCTATATGTCTATCTATCTTTTGTATATCTATCTATCTATCCATCTATTTGTCTTTCTACTATCTATCTACCTATTTTACTATTTGTCTATTTGTCTATCAATCAAACTATCTGCCATCTGTCTATTTTTCTGTCTATCTATCTATTTATCTATATGTCTATCTATCTATCTATCTTTTTTTCTATCTGACTATCTGTCTATCTATCTTTTGTATATCTTTCTAACTTTTGTATATCTATCTATCATTCTATCATTCTATCATTCTATCTGTCTATTTGTCTATCTATGTATCTTTTTATCTATCTATCTATCTATCTGCCTATGGTTTTATCTGTCTATCTGTCTAACTTTCTATTTGTCAATTTGTCTATATGTCTATTTGTCTGTCTATCTATATGTCTTTTTATTTATCTGTTTATCTGTCTATCTATCTATCTATCTGTCTATTTATCTATCTATGTATTTGTCTATATGACTATCTGTATATCTATCTATTTATCATTTGTCTATCTGTCTAATTATCTATCTATCTGTCTATCTTTCTATGTGTCTATATGTATATATGACTATCTATATATCTGTCTATCTATCTATCTGAATATTTGTCTATCTATATATCTATCTATCAGACTATCTACCTATCTTTCTATCTGTCTATTAGTCTATCACTTTATTTTTCTATCTTTCTATCTGTCTATTAGTCTATATGTCTATATGTGTATATGTCAATCTGTCAATCTATCAATCTATCCATCTGCCAATGTTTATATGTCTATCAGTTTATATATCTATCTCACTATCTGACTATCTGTTTATGTAATTCTTTGTCTATCTGTATATCAATTTATCTATCTATCTATCTGGATATCTACCTATCTATCTTTCTATAAATATGCCTATCTGTCTATCTATCGATCTCTCAATCTGTCTATAGATCTATCAATCTATATGTCTATCTATCTTTCTATCAATCAATCAATCTATCTATCTTTCTATATGTCTATCTACCTATTTGTTTATCTGTTTATTTGTCTATATGATAATCAGTCTATCTTTTTTTTTCTATTCGTCTTTTGTCTATATTTATATCTCTCAATCAATCAATCAATCAATCTATCTGTCTGTCTGTCTATCTGTCTATCAGTCAATCTGTCTATCTGACTATCTATCTATTTATCTATCTATCTTTCTTTCTTTTTGTCTATTTGTCTATTTATCAATCTATCTTTATGTATATGTGTTTATCTATCAACCCCTCTATCTGTCTTTCTGTTTATCTTTGTATCTATCTATCTGCGTATCTATTTATCTATCTATATGGTTTATATGTCTATATCTCTATATATCTATCTTTTTATTGGTTTATCTATTTATCTATCTACTTGTCTATCTGTCTATATATCAACGTGACTATCTTTCTATTTGTATATTTATGTTTATGTCTATCTCTTATCTATCAATCAATCTATGTATCTATATATCTATCAGTCTATCAGTCTATCTAACGATTTGTCTATCTATCTTTCTATTTATCTTTCTATCTATATATTTATTTACTATCTGTCTATCTGTCTATAAAGGCTATTTGTCTATCTCTCTATCTGTCTATCAATTTATTGGGTTATCTTTTTATCTATTTACTTGTCTATATGACAATCTATCTATCTTACTATATTTCTATATGTATATTTTTGTATATGTGTATTTGTCTATCTCTCTAAATGTCTATCTATCGATCTATCTATATGACTATCTTTCTATCTTTCTATTTGTGTATAAGTCTATTTGTCTATCTCTCTAAATGACTATCTATCTGTGTTTATCATCTATGTTTATATCTATATATCTATGCATCAATCTATATATCTATCTACCTGTTTGACTGTATATCTCTCTGTCAATTTGTATATCTGTCTGTTGGACTGTCTATCTATTTGTATGTATGTATGTCTGTATGTGTATTTATATATCTGTCTATCTGTCAATTTGTTTCATTATCATTTTCTCTTTCTATCTGCTTGTCTTACTCTCTCTCTCTCTCTCTCTTTGACTAGCTATTTGTCTATCTATCTTTCCATATATATATATATATATATATATATATATATCTATATGTATATATAAATATATATATGTATAAGTGTCTTTCTAACTATCTTTCTATCTGACAATCTATCAAACTATCTAACTATCTATCTGTCGATTTGTCTATCTATCTGTCTGTCTATCTGACTAACAATATATATGTGTATTTATATATCTATCTATTTATCTATCACTCTATCTGTCTATCAGTCTAAATGTCTATCTATCTATCTATCTTTCTATCTGTGTATCTATCTATTTATCTGACTATCTGTATATCTGTCTATCTGTCTTCTATATATATGTCTATCTATCTTTCTGTCTATTTGTCTTTATGTCTATCTATCTATCAGACATCAGTCTCTCTATCTATATGTCTATTAGTCTAACTATTTATCTGACTATCTATCTATATGTCTATCTATGTTCAATCTATCATCTATTTGTCTACCTAAATATCTATATATCTATCTATCAATATTTCTATCGATCTATCTACATATCTTTGTATCTGTCTATCAGTATATCTATATGTCTATTTGTCTATTAGTCTATAATTCTATATGTCTATCTTCCAAACTATAAATCTATAAATCTATTTATCTGTCTATCTGTCCATCTATTTATCTGTCTATTTGTCTATCTATCTATATGACTATATAAATATATATATATCTGTCGATCTATCTGTCGATCTTTCTATTTGTCTTTCTATCTATTAGTCTATCTATCTATCTGTCTATATGTCTATATGTGTATATGTCTAATCATCAATCTATATATCTATCAACATGTATATCTATCTATCTGTCTACCTATCTATCTGTTTATATGTCTATCTATCTATCTATCTAACTATAAATAGTTAATACTATCAATTTATCTATCTATCTATCTATCACTCTATCTTTCTATTTGTCTATCTGTCTACCTGTCTATCTATATATCTATTTATCTATCTATCTATTTGTCTTTCTGTCCATCTGTCTATCAATCTATCAATCTATCCGACAATCTATATATTTGTCTATCTATCTTCTATCTATCTAACTATATATGTGTTTATCTATCTTTCTATCTATCAATCTATATATTTGTCTATCTATCTATCTGTCTATCTATCTATCTATCTAATTATCTATATATCTATCTATTAGTCTATTAATCTATCTGTCTATCTATCTATTTGTTTATCTATCTATCATTCTATCTCACTATCTATTTATCCATCTATCTATCTTCTATCTATCTTTCTATTTATCTATCTATCTACCTATATATTTGTCTATCAATCTGTCTATATGTCAATATGTCTATCTATCAATTACCTTTATTTGTATCTATTTATCATTCTATCAGTCTATCTATATATCTGTCTTTATTTTTATCAATCTATATACCTATATCTCTATCTGTCAATGTATCAATCCATCTATCTATCTGTCTATCTATATATATGTTTATCTGTCTATCTATTTATCTGACTATTTGTATTTCTGTCTATCTTTCTATCTTTTGCTAATCTATCTATCTATTTTTTTGTATATCTTTCTATCAGTCTATATGGCTATCTATCTTTCTTTTTATATGTCTATCAGTCTATCAGTTTATCAGTCTATCTATTTATTTATCTCCCTGTCTATTAGCTTATATGTCTATATGTCTATATGTCAAACTATAAATCTATCAATCTATTTATCTGTATATCTATCTATCTGTATATCTGACTATCTGTCGAACTATTTATTTGACTATATAATATTGTATCTATCTATCTATTAGTGTATATTTCTATGCCTTTTTGTCAATCTATCAATATGATAATCTTTCTATCTGTCTATCTATCTATATATTTGTCTATTTGTATATCTGTTTATCTATCTATCTATATGTCTATCTGTCATAACTATTTATCTATTTATCTATCTGTCTGTCTATCTATTGATCTATCTATCTGTCTCTCTATCTAATTGTCTATCTATTTATCTATCTAATTGTATATTTATCTATCTGTATATTTGTCTATATGTCTATTTGTCAAATAAGGCATATTTGTCTATCTATCTATCTATTTATTGGTTTATCTCTTTATCTATCTACTTGTATATCTATCTATCTTTGTATCTTTATATCTATATATTTTGTATATGTCTATTTGTCTATCTCTCTAAATGTCTATATGTCTATCTATTTATCTTCCTATCTTTCTATCTTTCTATTTGTGTATATGTCTATATGTCTTTTACCCTAAATGTCTATCTGTCTGTGTCTATCCTCTATCTTCCAATTTAAATATCTATGCATATATATATATATATATCTGTTTATTTGTCTCTCAATTTGACTATCTATTTATCTCTTTATATTTCATTATATCTATCTATCTATATATGCATATATATATCTATCTATCTATCTGTTTATCTGTCTGTCTTTCTAGTGGTCTATCTTTCTATGTGTCTATCTATCTAATTGTCTATTTGTCTATTTGTCTATCTATCCATCTATCTATCTGGCTATCTTTCTATATATATATATATATATATATCTATCTATCTATATATCTATCTACCTATCTATCACTCTATCTGTCTATCTGTCAATATGTTTATCTATCTATCTATATATCTATCTACCTATCTATCACTCTATCTGTCTATCTGTCAATATGTTTATCTATCTATATATCTATTTATATATCTATCTATGTGTCTATTTGTCTATGTATCTATCTATCTATATATCTGACTCTCTGCATATATATCCATTTGTTTTCTATCTATTTGTTTATCTATCTGTACATGTGTCTATATGTCTATTTGTCTATCTGTCTATTTGTCTATCTGTCTATTTGTCTATATATATATATATATCTATCTATCTATTAGTCTATCTGTCTTTTTGTCTATATGTCTATCTGACTATCTATTTATCTATCTATCTGTCTTCTATCTATCTGTTTGTCTATCTGTCTGTCTGTCTATCTATCAGTCTATCTACCTATCTTTGTATTAGTCTATCAGTCTTTAAATCTATCTGTGTATATGTCTATCAGTCTATATGTCTATCTGTCAATCTATCAAAATTTATATATGTCTATCTTTCAATCTTTCTATATGTTTATCTGTCTATCTTTCTATCTGACTAAATGTATATCTGTTTATCTATCTTTTTGTTGATCTATCTATCTGTCTATATATTTATCAGTCTATCTTTTTTTATCTATTTGGCTATTTACCTATATATCTATATGACTATTTGTTTATCAGTCTGTATGTCTATATATCTATCTATCTGTCTATCTGTCAATCTATTAATCTATTTATCTATCTATCTGTCTATATATCTATCTTTCTTTCTGTCTATATGTCTTTCTATCAATCTCCCTATCTATTTATCTATCTATCTTTCTATCTGTCTATCTGGTTATCTACGTATTTTTCTATTTGTTTATCAGTCTATTTGTCTATCTATCTATTTGTCTATCTGTATACCAGTCTATATATCTATATAAATATATGTCAAACTATGAATCTATCAATCTGTCTAATCTATCTTTCTATCAATTTGTCTATCTATCATTTGTCTATCTATCTATCTATCTTACTATCTAAATATTTGTCTATCTATCTATCAGGCTATATACCTATCTATTTATCTATTAGTCAATCAATCCATCTGTCAATCTATCTATCTGTCATTTGTCAATCTGTCTATCTATCTATCAGTCTATATTTTTATGTATTTCTGTCAATCTATCAATATGATAATGTGTCTATCTGTTTATCTGTGTATTTGTCTATCTATCTATCTATCTATTTCTCCATCTATAATCTGTCTATTTATCTATTTATTTATAAATCTTTCTTTCTAGTTTTCTCTTTCTATCTATTTGTCTATATATCTATTTGTATATCTGAATATCTGTCTATCTGTATTTATATCTATCAGTCTATATGTCGATCTTTCTATCTATCTGTCTATCTATCTGTCTATCTATCTATCTGTCTATTTATCTATCTATTTATCTATCTAATTGTATGTCTATCTATTTATCTATCTATTTATAAATTTATCTCTTTATCTATCTACATATATTTCTATCTATCTATCTCACTACAAAAAAAGTCCCGGGTAGCTCGTGAAAATTCCCTTGCTAAATGGTGTTTTTCCAACGCTAAAGTGGATATAATGATGGATTAACGACAGAACCTTTCTAAATCTACTGTGCTTGTCGCAAAAATTAATGAGTAAATATATTCCCTAGCTAAATTAGCTAGGAAAAATTCCTTAGCTATTTTTATTCCAAAATTATTATCACATTTTTAATTTTTTACATAAAATATAATTACATATTTATAAATTTTTATATTAAATTTAATAAAAACATAAACTATAAATGATAATTTATAATTAACAAAAATTAAAATCAATTAATAAATTATTATGATATAATATTTTACATAGTTAAAACAAAAACATAATAAAATTTTATTACATCTTATTCAATAATATATCTAACTACAGTGCATTAAGTATAATTTATCTGTGAAATTGATATTACTTTTTCTCCCCTAACTCCTCTGTTCACCATCTTTCTACAGTGACAAAGCTGTCCTAGTCCCGGTGCATCATGTTTAGTAAAAAATCTTTTCACTTCTACAAGCTTCATATGGGTAACATTGCAGTACCATATCTGTACGGAATTTAAACCATTCAATCAAATAATAATAAATAAATAAATAAAATTAAGTTTAGATAAATATATTATACTACAGTATATATGTACATATTTACAGTTGTGTATATATACATATATACTAGCATTTCATTAGTTATATATATTACTATAGTATATGTACATATATACCATAGTATTATATGTACATTTAAACTAAGTATATATGTACATATATACTAGTAGTATTATTTGTACATATATACTGAATACATATATACTTAGTATATATGTACATATACTGAAGTGTATATATATATATACTGAGTATAAATGTACATATATACTATAGTATTATATGTACATATATACTAAGTATATACGTAATTATATACTCAATAAATATATACAAATATACTCAGTATATATGTATATTTTTACTCGGTATATACATACGTATATAGTTAGTATATATGCAAGTATATACTTGGTATATACGCACATATAAACTTAGTATATATGTACATATATACTCAGTATATACATACACATGTATTATAGATATATGTACGTATATAATTCAATAATATATGTACTTTTATATAATCACAAAGCCTTTAGATGACACACAACTACAACAAATTAGTATTATCCCATTTATACATCACAAAGTTAGCACAAAACTTCACTATCAACATAAATAAGAAATGTTAAGATTATTTAAATTTAGGAAAATATCTCTGAAAACTGTTAGAGTAAAACCTGGAAGACAAGCCATGAGCCAAGATTGGCGCATCAATGTTCACATCTTGCCTCCCCATAACTAGAACTCTCTATCAGTCCCAAGGCCTATAAGGGTGTTGCTCTACCCCGCCATGACTGAGAACACAAGCTAACAAAAGATTTGGTAGATGAAATAGAGACTGATCATCACAGCATTAACCATCAACAAATCAATAAGAAACTTGAAGATAGAAAAAAGGAGCATCCAACATGCTCATGAGCAACACAGGATGTTGAAAATATTTTTGCATAATAATTTCGGATAACTACAATCTACGTAATCCTTGTTTACATAGTTAAAACAAAAACATAACAAAATTTTATTGCATCTTCTTAATCAATGTATCTAATGAAAATTCATAAAGTATAATCTATCTGTGAAATTGTCGTTGCTTTCTCTCCCCCAATTCTTCTGATCACCATCTTTCTATTGCAACAAAGCTGTCTTAGTCGTAAGACGTCATGTCTAGTAAAAAATCCTTTCACTTCTACAAGCTTAGTATGAGGAACATTGTGGTACCATATTCGTACGAAAATTAATCCAGGTGAATCAAAACAAAATTAATAAATAAAAAAAGTTTTGTTTAGATAAATATATAATACTATAGTGTATATGCACATATATACTATAGTGTATATGTGCATATATACTAGCATTTCACTAGTTACATATATTACTGCAGTATATGCACATATATATTGTAGTATTATATGTACATATATACTGAGTACATATAATACTATATTATTATATGTACATATAATGTAGTATATATGTAGATATACTGAGTATATATGTACATATATATTATAGTATATATGTAGCTATACTAAGTATATACGTACATATATATTATAGTATATATGTTGATATGTACATATATATAGTATATATGTATGTATATACTACAATATATATGAACATATATACTCAGTATGTATGTAATAAAGATATACTAGCATTTCTCTTATATGTACATATATGATAAGCCTCTCGTTGAACTAATAAACTATTTCAGAATGCTACTATTATAAATCTCTCATTAACATCCTAACATGTCAGGAACAATATAGATATTCTAATTCAACGATCAAAGAATGTATATCATGTTTTTGTGTATGCAAATAATGAGCAATGAAATGTAACTCACTATGACCATGGTACACAAACTCATGAGTGATGATAGAGTTTGATGAAGTAAAATAACTAGACCACTGCCTTCCATAGTTCAATCATTCTTGCAATAATTTTTGGAGTTAAGGCTTTAAAATCCTACACAATTGCAAGGGCAAAAAAGAAGTTACTAGTAGTGATGAGAATCCTAAACATATTATCTAGAAAGAAAAGAAAAGTAGAACCTACAAAATACACATGCCATAAGTATTTCATAGAATTCTTTCACAATCCTTGTACAAGCAATAGGATACAACTTCGCTTTCAAGAAACAAAGAGGGATCTACATTTTCTAGGTCAATCAGTCCCTCCAGCATTAGCTTTTTAATCTAATCTGCTGGTTTTCTTTTGTGGCATCATCATGCATGCATCAAATACAGATAGAATTAAAAAACTAGTCTAAAATTTAGTGATCATGACATCAAATTCAGTATGTACATATATAATACAATATATATGTACATATAATACTATAGTATATATGTACTTATAGTGTAGTATATATGTAATATATACTACACTATTTTATGTACATATATAGTCAATATATCTATATATATACTCAGTATATATGATACTGAGTATATATGTACATATGTACTATAGTATATATGTACATATGTACTATAGTATATATGTACATATGTACTATAGTATATATGATATTGAGTATATAAGTACATATATACTATAGTATATACAAACATATATACACACATAAATATAATCACATAGCCTCATATGACACAAAGTACAACAAATGAGTATTATCACATTTATACTTCATAAAGATGGCACAAAAACTTCAAAAACCTATCTCTCTGGTTTATCCAGCCATCTCTCATGTATTGCAGTGCAAGAGAAGTGTTGGAAACCAATAGTTATAAAGAGTTTTATATAGATAAATATTTATAAATAGTTATACATATATAGTTAAACATATAGTTATATATATTATAAGTTTTAATTATAATTATAGTTACATGTGTGATTGCACACATATTTATACATTTTTATTAATTTTTTTTGGAGCAATATCAATGACATAATTGGTTTCTTTTCAAATATGAAACATCAAAATTAAAAAAACAATCAAAACAAAATTGAATATTACAAGTCCATTTTTCCAAAGGTTACTTAGATTTAGTTCCATTCCAAAAAACATTGATATATTGGATTATTTAGACAGATTCTTATACAACTTCATATTTAACATGTATTTTGTATGTTCAATACATATAAGAAATGCTTATTATATAAGAGTGCTATAATAGACTTTGAACTATATATTATTTATTGAGCTTGATAAATATTATTGTTCTTTTATTTGTTATCTGATTGAGTTATGGTTTTATTTAATTTGATTTAACACAAGAATTTTAAAAAAGAAAGCCTATTTTTAAAATAATTATTTATTAATCCATAAATAACAAAAAACAATCTACTTCATATTTTTCTTTTGATTGAAATAAGACCAATGATGTATGAAATGGTTTTTTTAGGACATAAATTCAAAATACATATTATGTTTGATCCATTTCTTGAAAACAATTTGATCCCCCTTAGGATTGTTTCTAATTGATAGAGACTAATATATTTTGTGTTTCAATATATTTAATATAAATTGAAGTGATGGTGATTCTATGATAAGCATACTAATATATGATATACTCAGTTTAAGAACTTGATTCATCCACTAATGGTAGACTAACTTTTGAAGTGATTCACTTATCTAAATAGTTTGCCAATGCAAAAGAATTTTATGGAGTCCTTTCACAACATCCTTTCTATAATACACAATCCAGACTTCAATAATTATGTTCACAATTATATAGATGGTCTGTAGATAAAATAAACAAGTTTATTCTATCAAGAAATATTGAAAGAAATTTACATAGATTTGTCAATTTGCATTCAATGGTGAAATCATTAGTAACGAATTCTCCTTTTGTGAGATTATAGTTCAGTGTCCTATATTAGTAATAGTAAAGCTTAGAAAAGCTCAGGTAAAATGATGCTTTGAGGTATTGTAGAAATGTTTAGATGGACTATGAACCTATGTAGTTCTTTCATATATGTCATATAAAGAGCCTAAAAAGATGCTAAAGTTTGAGAGAGAACAACATTGGTGAAGAAATAAAATCACAACATATAAAATCTAAAGAGATATGATAATGGATCGATCATCTTCATCATTGCATAAAACATGAAAACTTCAAAACGTAATGATTGATAATAAAGAAAAAAATGGCTCCATTCATTAATGCTCTATTAATGCGAGGCAAAATTAAATAAAACATTAAATAAAATATTAAAACAAATGACTATATGTGCCTTTCATTTGTCATTAATGTTCTATGGACCATTTATTTAAAATATTAAATAAAATATTAAGCAAAATGGTTTGGCTTCAAATCGTAAATAAATCTCTCATTTATTTAATATAGAAAATTAAATAAAATATTAAAACAAATAATAAGAGGAACTAATCAGTGCAAGCATAAAAGGGCTACCCTGACTAGAAAAGAAAGCCCATCTCATTCCTAAAGAAAGAACCTTCCACTATCGATACGGAACCAATTTATCATTCACAAATGAGTTGATTAGCTTATCCCGTGGCCTGATATGATCCATTTCGTGGCTCGCTATCCTATAACATAACAAGCAGTTTCTCCTGAACTTCCTATAAGAGTGCCGCACGAGCAAGCTTCCATCTTCAATCTCCAGGATTTCACTTATCGAACGACTATCCTATAAGAGTGACGTCCAGGATTTCACCTTCACTTCCTATAATCGTTACATTCTAAAGGACGGTAGATACACACACAGTTTCAAGTCCATTTCATTGAACCTTATCCGGCTCAACCTTTAACATCGAGGACTACCCTGTTATTCCCCCTAGACTGCTAGACTGACATCATCATCTTTGTTTTTGTCTGAGGATTTGTTGAACATCCTTCCATCCCGCAAGAAAGTTCCCCTTGAACCGTCCTGGGTCCGCCCATCTCGCCGACTGGTTCGTGTAGAAGAAGTTACACCCCCGAATTCTTCATCTCCCATTGTATATACTATGTAAGATGAACCCGAAATCCCGGTTCTGCCTGTACCAACCACTCACGACATTCTCAAGGCTTTGTTGGCCAAAAAGAAGTCAGCTTATTTTATCCCCAATACAAATGGCTAGGGAAAATCCCTAGCTAAATAGATATATTTTGAAAAAAATAAATTTAAGAAATAATTACTTGCAATAAAATATAAAATATAAAATATAAAAAAAAATTCAGATAATTATTTAGCGATAGATTTTGTCTTAATATAATTAGCTAGAAAAAATTTATCACTAAATTAGTCACTAAATTTTCCGTTTTCTTTGCATGTAATTCTATGAAAATATTAGCGAATGATTTTGTCTTGATATAATTAGCTAGAAAAAATTTATCACTAAATTAGTCACTAAATTTTCAGTTTTCTTTGCATGTAATTCTATGAAAATATTAGCGAATGATTTTGTCTTGATATAATTAGCTAGAGAAAATCTGTTGCTAAACCATAACTAAATTCTCAGTTTTCTTTGCGCGTAAATCTATGAAAATATCAGTGACAGAATATGTCTTGAAATAATTAGTTAGGAAAAATCAATTACAAAATCTATCACTAATTTTCCTGATTTTTTTGCATGGAAATCTACGCAAATATTAGTGATGAATATTTCAATTGAACATTTCTATCGCTAATCCGTCACTAATTTGTTGCTAATATTTATTTCAATTTAAAATCAAAAATCTCTTGCTATTACCTAGCTAATCCCTAGCTGTTTAGCTAGGGATTTTTCCATAGCTTAATTTCTCTAGCTAAACTAGAATTTTCTTGTAGTATATGTATATCTGTATAACTGTGTATATATATATATATATATATATATATATATATATATATATATATATATATATCTTTTTATCTATTTGTCTATTTTTATATCTATATATATGTTTATCTGTCTGTCTATCTATCTATATGTCAATCTGTCTATATATCTATCTATCTATCTTTATAATTATCTCTCTATCTATATGTTTATCTATCTATCTATTTATCTGTCTGTTTGTCTATTTGTCTATCTACTACAAGAAAAATCCCAAATAACTAAGGAAATTTTCCTAGCCACATGGACTTTTTCCATCTCTAAAATAGAATAGTGATGTATTAACGATGGAAATTAATTAAAGCTAAAGTACTCGTCGCAAAATATTAACGAGTAAAAAAATTACCTAGCAAATATTTTAACAACAGACATTCCCTAGCTAATTATATTTTTTTCCCTTGCTAATTTTAATCATAATTAAGAATAATAATTAATAATATTTGACTGAATACACATAGAAACATCCCTAGCTAAATTAGCGAGGAAAAATCCCTAGCTATTTTCATTCCAAATCTATTTTCACAATTTTATTTTTTTACATAAAATTTGATTACATATTTTTAATATTTTATATTAAATTAAATTAAACATATACTATAAACCATTTTTTATAATTAACAAAAACTAAAAATAATTCAGAAATAATTATGATACAAAAGTTACGTGGTTAAACAAAAACATAACATAGCTATATAATCATTTAAAACTAAATCATCTTTATCATTTGCTTGTTTATTTGTGCATGGCTCTCCTGCATGGGTACTTTACTAGAACTCTGTGTGCTATTTGTTTCATTAAGGCCTCTAACTATGACTCCATATACATAATCTACTATTACATTGCATTCTTCATTTCTTTTATCTCATCATTCACTTCTTTCATTTCCTGCATATACAATAATTCGAACTTAAATGATACGAAGGATGGCAACTTATTAATTTAGCAAAAATTATAAATATGACCATCACTTATATAGCATTTACCAATATGCATGATGAATAGTGACTGAGAGAATTATGGAGTTTTGCATCACATATATAGTATTTACCAATCATTGTGCATAATTTCATCCATAAAACAAATATTGACTCAGGCAACATTATTGATGCTATCTGATATGTATTTTATTCCTACAATATCAACATTATATAAATAATATTTTTTATTTACATATTAATAACCTTCCACAACTCTCCTAATTGACACCAAGAGTGGACCAGTGTCACTCACAGATACACACCAAACTTTCTATCAACTTTTTTAGCTTTGCCTCCTTTCACACTGTTGTGCATGCCTAGTGTGCACAGTATGAGTTAAAATTATGTACAGAGCAAGGAGCTGAAAATTACTAATTTATGCATTCCTCAATTGAAATGAAACAACTAGTGATACCAAGGGCACAATGGGCACAATGAGCACCTTCATTTTCCCCAAAAAAAATAGTTACGGAGCAATTAGCACCAAGGCCGATGCACACGTGCATTATGTTATTTTAGTGCACATGTAGACTATGTTGTTATAGAGTACATGTTATATCTGTAAAAACATTCAATAACACTCACAAAAAAATAAAGGAATTTGTAGATTATCTGATGGATCAATAGCAGCAAAAAAAAACATAACTAACCTCCAAATTTTTTGTAATGGAAGAAACATGCAGATGGCTATGAAGCCATTTTCTAGTTGTCATGTGCTACAAATGGTTGATTGACCCACTTTTGATTAAATCTCCTTGCTTTAAATCTATTGCCGATAGTTCAGTTCTAACAATCTAGAAAAAAAATCTCACTTCATATATACATGTATATGTAATTGTCTGTATTTATATATATACATATCTATGTGTACGTATGTATATCTTATATATGTGTGTGTGGAATGACTATTAAGACATTTATAGTGCTCATGTATATATGTATGCATGTATGTACATTTGTATCTATGAATTTGTAGATGTGCATATGTATATATGATATGTGCACACAAAAACACACATATCTACACATATGTGTCTTAGTGAGTATAAATGTACTTATATATGCATGTACAAACACATATATGTGCTATGTGCAAGTGCATGTATGTTCGTATACATGCAGACATGCATGTGTGTTGGGTGTTGGGATATCTACAAAATAGTAATAAAATAGTATTGTAAGTAGTACATACATGTTTAAGAAATCAAAAAATAAAATTAAGCATCTACAAACATCATCATAAATAGCAAAACTCAGTTTCAAGATTAATGGAAACAACTATATAAATTTCATGAAACTCAAGTTCTTATTATTGGGAATATTCTTGCTCATTATGTATCTTCGACATTTTATTATTGCAGATTCCCACATGATGACTATAAACAAGATATTGAGAAATTATCTATAATCAAAAAGAAAAAAACACCATTATTCTTTCTCTGCATTGTCTCCCTTGTTCTTTATCCATCTACAACCCTAATTTAGCACTGTTAAATGTATACTCAAGATGAGCCACTCTTGTTCATTATCTTGAGACCACATTGAAATTCATGGACTAATTCTAGATGAAAATCTTTATATTTAGTTCAAACCAATATGCATGATGAAATACTAATTGAGAGAATTATGAAGTTTTGTTGCATATATATAGCATTTACCAATCATTCTGCAAAATTTCATCCATACAACAAATATTGTATTTCCAACAGACTATTTTAGAACATGGAAGAAATAAAATAATTACCTAGTAGCTATTGGAATCATCAACCAGAGAGAATCTAGTAACAGATTACTGACCACTGCCAGAGCCATATGGCACATCGTGAGAATGAAGCCTGTATTTCATTTGGGCACTAGAGAATCTATCTGGGTACTACAGCTAGAGCACCATGAGGAGCATTTACGCTGACCCTAACATCACCATCAGCTGTTGGCCCTCTGATCGACTTGCATCTAGCTTCAATTGTGAATAGCTACTGCTCATACTTCATTAACAAGATCAACAAAATGACCATAATCTGGAAGTAAAGTGGACTCGCCATAACTCATATTGATGAGATCGCATTTATGCTGCATAAATCAGGTGGCAATGTGGCATGTACCATGTGACAGTGTGCAGAGTGAATGATTGTGTGGAAAGGTGGGTAGTTATTTGCATGAAGTGTGGCATGCTTTGTGAGGAAATGTGGGCAGTGAATGCATATAGTGTGTTATGTAATATGGAAAATAAATATAGTGCTGAAAATTTAAAAATTAATAAAAAATGATTTAGTGGGTGGATTATATTTTGGCTGATAGATATTTTGGATACACCAATTTGTGTTGGCTCGCACTAATGGAAGTAATCTGGCATTCTTCTAGTCACATCTGGCTCTCCTCTTCTCGGCACAAGCTCAACCTTCATCAATTTTAAGGCTCAAATTCCATCAACACAAACACAAAAACTTTAATTTCACTACAGAAACATTTCAAAAAACAAAATCAAAATAAAAAACCAAAACCTACATGAACATTTGACACTTGAAGTCGTCAACTTCTAAAATCAACGCAATGTTTGCACAACAGATTTCTTGCAAAGAATCATGGTTAGGTTATTCGGCCAAGTAAAGAATAAAAGTAGAATCAAGAAAAATGATGCCACCGAAAAAATCTCATTTTGTTTAGCTACATATAGGCAAAAAAATGTTCTTGCAAGTTGCTCACTCTTCCTTCTTCAAGAAGTAAGGAGATAAGAGCTTTGAGACTGCAAATCTAGTGAAATACGTGTGTTGGAGTAGCTCTTTCAACTTATCATTGTATATTATTCCCCGCCTATCTGATAGATCAATTTATAAAACAAGAACATTTAATGATTAATTGAAATTGAAGAATAAAACCACTAATTCTCATAGAGGGATGGTGAAGATAATGGATGGCGGCATATTTATAGATTATTTCCTTTTATATAATCACGCATCTTCTTTACAACATCAGAATGAGATTATGCATTTTCACCTATACCGATAAATTTTATGAGAGTGTATAAAAGATGAACAGGAAGCCATAAATCCAAAAGTTCAAAAATAAATAACAAAAACCAAAAATAGTTCAGAAATAATTCTGATACAAAAGTTACATGGTTAAAACAAAAATATAACATAGTTTCATGAACATTTAAAACAAATTCATCCTCATAATTAGCTGGTGTATTTGTGATACAATTACAGATTCATAGCATTACAAATATAGTCTGATTAGAGATACAAAGAATTACAGACATAGACATTAACATAATTTATGGAAAACTACAATCAAAGATAATTTGGTAAAGAAAAGTTACATACACATCAATTAATAGCTAATCAATACGAAGGATGTGAACTTATTAATTTAGCAAAAATTATAGATATGGCCATCATTTATATATTTTTTTTCATTAGATATTTAAAATAAAGCTACATTTTGGCAAGAGCAGCCCGAGAGAGCTTTTTTCACAATGCCCAAATAGTTTGTGTGACAAAAAAAATGGCATTAGATCATAGTCAAAATTTTGAAAGTCATTATTAAATGATGTGTTTCATCTTGTTTTTTTTTGTTTTCATTTAGTTGTACAATATTATTTTTGATAATTTCTATTTTTTTTGTATGTGTGACAAAAAAATGGCAAGTTTTTTGTGTAACGAAGGAACGTATCTTAATATTTTAGTAATTTACTTAAAGATTATTTACATACACATCAATTCATACCTAAACAATACAAAGGAAGGAAACTTATTAATTTAACAAAAATTATATATGTGACCATCACTTGTATACTTTTTTCGATTAGATAATAAACTGATAAATAATTTTTTTTTGTATTGGAAAGCCTATTTTCATTTTCTATGATGGTTGGTAGTTCACATTATATGTTATTTTTAATTTAATCTTTTATAAGCAGACATAACACATTAAAATATTATTTAATACAAACATAGTGAAAATAAATAAATATTTACTCATACAAATTGATATTGAGAATATAAAATTCTAATATATTTTTTTGTGATAGGTCTCACAATATATCATACAAACATATCAAATACTAGGATTCAATATTCTCAATTTGACTAGAAATGAATGACTAAGTAAAAATAATATTTGATACCACTGTCACATACTCACACACACTTCATTGAGGCCAACTTTAGATGAAGTTTTTTCGAACACAATCTCTGATACGATATAAAAATCTACTAAAAAATAATTCAAACAAAATGTTAGGAAGAAAAAAAAATACAAATATACTCAATCAACAAACAAAAAAAAACCTAACTTATATATCAATCAAAAAATTTACAAGGATAGCTCATATGTTGGTTACTTTAACTACTAAGTAAAATTAATTATAACAAAAAAAATTGTTATAATAATAATTATATATCTACATGAATATATTTATCCTCAAAATATTACTTTTTTGATACATATTATATTTTAAAATACATTTCTATAAAAATTAGTCCTTACTTCTTTAAGCATGTAACGAACCAAAAATTTTGTTATACTAGAATATACTTAATATCAAAATAATATAAAAAATAAATATTTGATTGAACTATTAAAAACTTTTTAAAGGAACCAAGTGTTTCATGATAATTTTGAAATATATAATTCTAATCATAAATTACTAGATAAATCATATCTCTAACCATTTTAAGTTTAATTCTGAGTATTTGAAAGTACCTATTTTGCAAAATAACTTTTGTAGACATGAGAAAATAATATTTAATATCATTGAGTATGCATTCAATAAATATTTGAGTACTAAAAAAGAGAATAAATGTTAGTCTCCAATTACAAATATAAACAATATAATGTTAAAGTTATATTCTTTAAGATGATGGTTTTTTATGATTATATTTTAGTTGTTAAAGTTGATGAATCATTGAACACTTATCCATTGAAAATAAGATATAAAGACTTCTACATGTTCTTTAAAGAATTGTATATCCCCATTCTTAGCATCTTTCAAAGTTATTGCATCACATTATCAAAAATTTTAAATCTTTATAATTCTTTATTTTTTTTCCAATAATATTGTAAGATGTTAAGGCTTGTACTGATTAAAATGAAAAAATTTCTTATAAAAAAGTTTTTTTATCCACCAATTCCTCTCTAGGTATTATTCCTATTCAATCAAATTTATTGAGTTCAAATGGTCATGGAATTCAAGAGCAAGATATCTTTCATCTTAGAGAAAATATGATGAGAAAACATCTTATTCAAACCATCGATAAGTCTCTTGTAGAGACTAAATGATCATGGAGATGATTTTGTTAAATTTAATTTTTCAATTATTCTCTGAATGATATAACAAAATTATACTAAATATCCTATCAAATAGATTTTATCTTACTCTAAATTTCCTATTAAATCAAATTTGGGATACAACAAATTTTTTTTCAACATACCCTTGCATTATGACTGACAACATATCATGTGAGAAGAAATGCATAACCTTCAATCCATCTAAATACTATTATTCTTAAGAAGTTATCACAAGTGATTTTTTTTGTTAATTTTAAATAAAAAAAAATTCTTCTAAAAAAACCCGAGAATGAAAAACTGATAAAACAACCACCAAATTTTCATGAAGGTGCCAAAATGGATTTTATTGAGCTAAAGTAGTCTTTGAGAACTTAGTTTGATAATTCTTTTTCATTATGACATATTTTTAATTACACAAATATATTTCAAAATTCTATCTTTTATTCGAGTTCTTGTGTTAAAATTATTATTTTATTTATTCATATTGATTATTATTATAAATAAATGATCATGTGGTAAATAACCACATTAAAAATGTGATGAATGCTAAAAATCATATCACTCTATGTCCCTTATAAATTTAATTTGTAAGTTTATAAACAAACTTTATGGTCATCATTATTAACATCATTATAAAATTATTTGAAATTAATAATAAATTAATATACATGAAAGCTATAAAAGATATCTCTCACTTCTCTATAATATTATTCCAATAAGAAGTCTTCTCACTCTTGTTCTTTCATGCTTTATTCTTTAACATATGTTTTATTCTTCTCTTTTTTTAGTTATATATAAAAAAATAATATAATTATGTTTTGCTTTATATTCTATCATGTTATTTCATAAATATTATATTATTATTACTATATATGAAATAAGTTTTTTCTGATATAATTTCAAATAAAATTTCATGTAAGTCTTAGGTACTTTCTTGAAATTATAATTATAAGTCATTAAAATATAATTTTATTTTGACAAAAAATTATTATAAATATTTTAGCAAAAATAAACTCTTAAATAGTACATTAAATTCACTATCAAACAATTATTATCAAATATATTATATTATCAAAATAATAAGTAATTTCTGAGATTATACTAGATAGTTACATAAGAACATTATTCTTTATAAAATTTAATAATTCTTTATTATGACAATGATGCAATCATACACATAGTTTCCAATGACTTTTTCTACGAAAAAATAAAACATATAGATATTACTTTTCAATTCATCAAAAAATACAAAATAAAATAGGTTGAGTATTATTGTTCATACTTCTATTCAAGATCAGGCTCAAACATTTTTACTATGTACTATAATGATCATCTTTTTTTTATTATGAGCTGAGTATACATGATATATTATATATTAATATACTAGCTTGATAAGATTCAATGAGATCATGGCATGATATTTCTATCATAACATGTGTCAATTATTAAAAAGAGTATTTTTTTTTCAATCATATATATTTTTTTAATGAACAAGTGTCACCCCAAGTTGGAAATTTATTAATACTTGTCTTTTACCAAAAAAAAATGGAGAAACTAATTGACATTTTTAAATGATCAAGATAGACAACTAGAAAAACTGAGTTCATTTTTTTTGGGCAGAACTCGCATGTCAAAGAGCTTTCCTGGTACCCACCAAATGCCCTGTGTTGAAAACTAGAACATCTAAATCGATCCACTATTCATTAATGTCATCCAACATATCCAGTCGGAGTGTTAACTTGACCCACTTAGGTTAATGTTTGGGAATTCAGACATGTTTTACCAAAAAAATGGAATGAAAAAATTCTACAGTGAAATTGAAGGCGTGAAACCTGATACCCAGAAATCTGATCTGTTTAGTTATGTTATTCTTGTTCACTTCATAAACACTCATTTTATCTTCCACCTCTGACATGAGCAAACAATTCAAAGATTCCCATTGTGTTCTACTCATTGAATCACCAACAAACACAATCCTTCGACATGCACATCTAGCCTTGGAATATGACAGTCAGTAGGTTTCCATTTCGACCTTAAATACTGCATATCCTTCCTACCATTTCCCACACAATTAAATCCATGCTCTAGATAAGGGCATTTTGAAGCATTACAAAAAGGATAGCTATTATCTACTATCCAATTTCGATAAAAGAAGTGACAATTCTGCAAAGAATCATTATATTTTGAAATTGAAAGCTCATTTAGTACATGTGTTAGGCTCGGTATGACATAAATGTAGCTCCCACAAATAGCAAGTGAAAATGAGACACACAGTCCTATCACAACAAGTACGAAAAATCTCTGGAGGACTAAACTTGATCGATATTGAACTTCCGGAGTTGCAATAGCGAAAGATCTAGGGCTAAGAATCACTATTCTCCTCTAATTGAACGATTTGCTCTTGTTAAAGGTATTCGTCATCTCATCACATGATAGTGCTATTATTTTTTAGGATACACGTACATTGAGAGGAAAACTAATCGAAGATTACTATCAGTATAGATATCTCAAGCACAAAATTGGTTTGATTCAAAAAATGCTTATCTAACCGCGAATGAATGAAATGCCAACTTGACGAGACGGATTCAAACGGATAGATCCATTCTAAGACAAAAATCAAAGAAAGAATCACTCGCATTTAACACTTGGAGAAAGATTTGATGGTTATCATACAGGGCGCCTCCTTAATAAGAAAAACTGGAAGAAAGAGAGCGCAATCATTGATCGAGGAAGAATTTTTAAGTCACATGTACTCTCGCATATCTATACATGAAGCACAATGGGATGACTCGAAGAGAGTTGTGACAGAGGTGAAGGGGAGTATGAAGAGCCATGAGAATCAAGACCATAATTGGTCCTACGGTAGTGAGGGATTCATAATTCAGAGTTAAAAAACAAGCTTCCATGCTGTAGGCTCCCGCACCACAATTCAAAAATATTACTATTTTTTTTCTAAATGAATATGTAAAAAAGCTTCAAATTAAAAATATTAAAAAAAAAACTCTAATCCTATTTAAGTTAAAAAATAGAATTAAAACTAAAACATATTGACTCTTAAATGAAATTACTCCTTTAATAATGTCATGTCAACATTATAACAAAAAAAAATCTATAGAGATTGTATTGATTAAACCACATATCATATACAATGTTGATTATGTTTTGTAATATAAACATTATAAATATGTTAAAAAAATTAAAAAAAAAATAAAAAAATAAAAAAATAAAAAAATAAAAAAATAAAAAAAATTTAAAAAATTTAAAAATTTTAAAATTTAAAAAATTTAAAAAATTTAAAAAATTAAAAAATTTAAAAAATTTAAAAAATTTAAAAAATTTAAAAAATTTAAAAAATTTAAAAATTTAAAAAAATTTAAAAAATTTTAAAAAATTTTAAAAAATTTAAAAAATTTAAAAAATTTAAAAAATTTTAAAAATTTAAAATTTTAAAAATTTAAAAATTTTTAAAATTAAAAAATCAAAAAAAATTTAAAAATAAAAAAAATAAAAATTAAAAAATTAAAAGTAAAAAAATAAAAAAAATATAAAAATAAAAAATAAAAATATAAAAATAAAAAAAAAAAAATAAAAAAATAAAAAAAATAAAAAAATAAAAAATAAAATAAAAAATAAAAAAATAAAAAAATAAAAAATAAAAAAATAAAAAATAAAAATAAAAAAATATAAAATAAAAAATATAAAAATAAAAAATATAAAATAAAAATAAAAAAATAAAAAATAAAAAAAAAATAAAAAAAAAAAATATAAAAATAAAAAAATATAAAAATAAAAAAATAAAAAATAAAAAAATAAAAAAATAAAAAAATAAAAAATAAAAAAATAAAAAAATAAAAAAAAAAAAAAAATAAAAAAAAATAAAAAAAAATAAAAAAATAAAAAATAAAAAATATAAAAATAAAAAAATAAAAAAAATAAAAAATAAAAAACTAAAAAACTAAAAAAACTAAAAAAATAAAAAGATAAAAAAAATTATAAAATAAAAAATAAAAAATAAAAAAAATAAAATAAAAAAAAATAAAAAATAAAAAATAAAAAAAATTATTTATTTTTAATATTGATGAAGAGAAGTTATTCAAATTATTCAATCTATATATTCATATTTATTCAAGCTAAATATTCATATTTATTAATATACCTAATGATATTGATGAGGAGAAGTTATCCAAGCTATATATTCATATTTATTAATATACCTCGAATAAGTCTTTATTAATATAAAAAAAGTTAATTGTCTTAATTAATATAAATTTTTAATCATATTTATATATTTATAAAATTATTTATTTAGAATATCCAGATTTTTATAATTATATGAGGATAATGTGTCTTTCAAGGATTGCTAATCCATATGTCATGACAGACCTTTAATATACAAAAATACATAACATATTAAAACAAATAATATATTAATCAAATTAAATTAGTATAGTTTAGCGATGAAAATTATACCCAGCACAATAGCTAGGAGAAATTCCTAGCTAAATGCATATATTTTGTGAAAATTATCATTAAGGAATAATCACTTGCAATTAAATATAAAATCATAAAAAAATTTCCTGATAATTATTTAGAAATGGATTTTGTTTCGATATAGATAGCTAGGGAAATTCTGTCGCTAAAGTAGTTGCTAAAATTACCACCATTCTTTGCAACAAAATTACGATAATATTAGCTAGGGAATTTCAATCAAAAATTTTAATCTCAAAATTATCACAAATTTGTCACAAATTTTTAATTCAATGTAAAATCTAACATCTCTTGCTATTCCCTAGCTAAACCCTAGAAAATTAGCTAGAGATTATTTTTCTAGCTAAATTTCTATAGCTAAACAGATATTTTTTTGTAGTGATCTGTTTACTATCTATTTGTCTATCTTTAAATCTATTGGTCTATTTATCTATCTATCTATCTATAAGTATATATGTCGATCTCTCTAACTATCTAAGTGTCTATATATCTATCTGTCTGTCTATCTATCTATCTAACTGTATATCTATCAATCTGTCTATCTGTCTATCTAGTTATTTGTCTATCTGTCTATCTGTCTTCTATCTATCTGTATATGTGTCTATCTATCTGTCTGTGTATCTGTCTATCTATCTTTATATATATCTATCTATCTATCTATCTATATGTCTATCTTTCTATCTGTCAGTCTATCTATCTATCTTTCTATATATCTAACTATCTATCTATGTATCTGCCTATGTATCCGTCGGCCTATCTATCTATCTATCTATCTACTTATCTACCTATCTTTTTATCTATCTTTATATCTATCTATCTTCCTATCTATCTATTTATCCGTCTATCTATCTATATATCTATTGCCTATCTATCTACATGTCTATCAATCTATATACCTATTGTCTATCTGTCTATCTGTCTATCTATATATCTATCTATTTGTATATCTATTTATCTATCTATCTGTCAATCAATAAATCTATCTTTATGTCTATCAAATTAATCAATCTATCTATCTATGTATATGTTTATATTTTTTATCTGTCTAACTATATATATCTATCTATATATCTATCAATGTAAATAACTTTCTATCTAAATAGTTTTCTATCTTTCTATATGTCTAACTATCATTCTATATATCTATCTATGTATCTATCTATCTATCTATCTATCTATCTATCTGTTTGTATGTCTACCTATCTATTTGTCTTTCTATTTATATTTTTATCTATCTATATGTATATCTATCTATTTGTCTAACTATCTATGTGTTTATCTGTCTACCTGCCTATCTATCTATCAGTCTATCTATCAATCAATATATCTAACTACACTACAAGAAAATGTTCATTTAGCTTAGAAATTTTAGCTTGGGACCAATCCCAAGCTAAATTGCATGGGATTAGCTAGGGAATAGCAAGGGATTTACGCCCCCCCACCCAAATAAAAATTTGATACGGATTAGCGAAGAATTAGTGATGGAAAATTTTAGTTAATTCTGCTCAAAAAAAGTGGGGGAATTCAGCAAGGGATTAGCGACAAATTAGTGATGGAATAATTTCGTACTTTTCGCTCAAAAAAAGTGGGGAATTTAGCGATGAATTAGCGACGGATTAGCAATATATTAGCGACGGAATATTTTCGAAAATTTTGCTCAAGAAAAGCGGAGAATTTAGCAATGGATTAGCGATGGATTAACCATGGAATATTTTGAAAATTCCTTTCAAGAAAAGCGGGGAATTTAACAACGGATTTGTGATGAATTAGCGAAAAAATATTTTGGTAAATTCTACTCAAGAAAAGCATGGAATTTTGTAACAGATTTAGTGACGAAATTTATTGGTTAATAAAATGTGGAATATTATGTGGATTTAGCAATGGAATTTCCCTATATAATAAAATGCAGAATATAGGATTGGATTTAGCTACAGAATTTCTCTAGCTAATTACATCCGTAACATAGCGATAGATTTTAGCGACAAAATTTCCTAGCTAATTACATCTGGAACATAGGATGGATTTTAGTGACGGAATTTTCCTAGCTAAATACATCCCGAAATATAGCTACAAATTTAGCGACGGAATATCCATTACTAATTACATATTGAATATAGTGACGGATTTTAGCGACAGAACTTCCGTAACTAATTATGTACTGAATATAGTGATGGGTTTTAGCGATAAAACTTTTTTATCTAATTAAATCTTGAATATATATATATAGGGATTTAGCGACGGAACTTCCTTAGCTAATTAAATCCGAGATATAGCGATGAATTTAGTGACTGAACTTCCCTAGCAAATTAAATCCCGAACATAGCGGCAGATTTAGCGACAGAATTTCTCTAGCCAATATTTAATTAGTTAATTTTCTTTAATTTAATATCAGTTTTAATATTTTATTTAATTTTGTTAAATAAATATATGTTAATGGTCTATAGATAGCGATCCTTTAAAGATACATTCTCCTCATAAAATTATAAAAAAAGGATATTATAAATAAATAATTTAAAATATAAAAATAAAAAATCATATTAATAAGGACTAATATAACAATTTTTATGATGTATTAAATTTTTTAAAAATTATACAAAAAAATTTTTTAAAATTTTTTAAAATTTTTTAAAATTTTTTAAAATTTTTTAAAATTTTTTAAAATTTTTTAAAATTTTTTAATAAGAAACTTAAAAATTTGTATTAAAGTAACATTAAATAATTAATTCAATAAGCATCATTATTTTTTCGGTATTTTAAAAATTAAATTAACATACATTAAAATTTCTACTAATATAGGAAACTTATAAATATAATTAATAGAAAATATTTTCAAAAATATCTGAATTGACGAAAAAACTAGTAAATATTAATATTATTATGAGTATAAAAATAATTTTATAATTATAGGAAACTTATAAAAAAATAATTAATACAAAATTTGAAAATCTTGAAATATTATAAAAATATAAAATTTTTCATTAAAGTTAAAAGAAAATAAATTAATATTTAAATATAAATACATATATGCCTGCCCCTGCTAAAATTAATAAGAATTAAACAATTGTGTAATATTTTTACTATTAACTTTTAACATTTAATCTTTATTAAAATAAATATTATAAATTTTTTTTATTATCTTCTCACTTTAAGTAATATTTTGAATTTACAAAATTATTAATGATATCAAATAATATGAAATTTTATGCATTTAAAATTATTTCATATTATCTTCATAAAAATTAATATGAATTCTTAAAAATTTATAATTATAAAATATAAATTTTTATATATATTTTAAAATTAAGAGTATTTTATAACTCTTAGGAGAGTTGCTAGAAGACAAATCATCTTTTCATGTATGTCATTTTACATGAAGTTTGTTAATTTTGTAGCTATATGATATTTTTTGTTTATAAGGCTAAACATATCTTTTTTTAATTGTTTTTATATGTATTGTTTAATTAATATTATAATAAATAATTGTAAGGTGTTTGTTTTTCATGTGTACCTTGCTACCTGCACATTAATTTTGTTGAAAAAATTTTGATAGTAAATAAAATAAATGAGTATTTTTGTATTTTATATATATATATATATATATATTGTTTATTTAATGTTTTTATAATTAAAAATATAAATATTTTGGTAACACACATAATCACTTGTCGAGACTCTAGAGACTACCCTAATAAGCGAAGCACAAGTCCTTCGCAGTCCTCCATCTATCACTCAACACCGTTGCATCAAAACTTATTCGAAGATTAAGGGATAATTTGTTATTGATTTGAGGTACTTTTTCTACCCTAATTCTTTTTCTATTATCTTAATGCAAGAGTTTGCGTATTGATTCTATTAATTTTTTTTCCTAAAATCTTCTTCTTTAATCACCATTTTATGCTTGGATTGCTTATATAAACTTATTCGTATACATACCTAATGGATCTGTGATACAATGCATTCTCATTGTGTGGATATTGATGGTGCAAAGTATGTATGCCGACTTTATTTCCTTTTTTTTCCACTCGACGATTTTCTATTTTTTTAGTTTAATCATAAAATGGGTGTTGGTGTTTGTGTTGGGTAGTGTGTATGTAACACATAAATATATAAGTGTATATTATGTCTATAACTATAAAAATAGTATACATAAACATAACTATATATAAATATAACAACATATATTTAATATACATACAAATATATATATATATATAACTATATATAAATGTATTTACCAATATGTATATCAACATATATTTATCTACATCTATACCTATACATAGCCATATGTCTAAATATATATAATTACATGAAAAACTATATATAATACGTCTACAACATGTATAACTACATGCTTCAGAAACTTAATATCCATTCATATCAATCATCTTATTCATATATATATTTTTTTGATATTGTATAAATCTTTAGCATTTTCCCATATATTTTAAAAACTTAAATTTAATTTTTTCAACCTTAGATGTATTTTTATATGTTTGTATAAATCATTATGATTTAATATGTTTAGGCTTTGTTTTTTTGTTTCACTTAATATCATTTAACTAAAATTAATTTCTAATAAAATGTTCATTTGTTAAAATTCATGCTGTAAATTTCAAAACAAATAACAATATGTTTGTGTAATAAATATTATAAAAAATTTCTAATATATATATATGTGATGTAGTTTAAATTTACAAAGATAAAACTATAAAAATAAAATTTATTTACAGAATAAAATTTGCACCTCATAATATGTAATATGTTATATTTATTATAAATAAACAATGTTTAAAATGTGATCTATTAATTACAAAAAAAAATACATTGTTATGTATTCAATTTGAAAAAAAAAATTTAAAAATAATTATTTAAAAAAATTAATTCATATATTTTATATGGTGATATATATATTTTGAATAATATAAAAAAAATAATTACTCGTAGAAAAATGTACTCATGTATTTATATGTTAATCTGTTTTGTTTGAACATAATTAAAGAAAGAATTAATTTTTTACTAAACATTTAAGGCATGTATTTATATACACTACATTATATATGTTTGAATTTTAAAGTTTCTAAAAATTTATTATTATTATAAACAATATGTATAAATTTATCATAGACATTTATATTTTAATAAAAAATTTATATAGAAAAACAAAAACAATAGTATCTATTTATATTTTATATTTTAATTTTTAACATAATTGTAAAAAGAACATAATTTACAAATATGACACCTTCATATATTTATATGAGCATAATGATAATTATTTTAATATAAATATTAAAAAAACAACTATTTGAATAAAATAGAAGCTCATATATTTAATTCATTATTTCATTTTACACATTAATTTGCTTCACATACATACACACGCACGCGCACGCGTGCACACACACACACACACATATTTGTTTTAAATATAAAGAATTTAAAATATTTTATAAATTGTGTACAATATATAATATTTTATTTTAATTAAATTTTCAAAATCAAAAAATTTAAAATACGCTTACACACACACACACACAGACATATATATATTTATATATAATAGTTTCACATGTAACTTTAAAAATACATTACGTATTTAGGTATATGTGTGTGTTTGTGTGGGTGTTCAGTAGTATATGCATGCATACAAGTATATACACACAACTTTGAAAAATTAGATACATGTGTGAATATATACAAATGTACAAAAATGTGTATTGTGATATATAATGTATAGTAATATATATGGATGTATAAATGTATGTGTATGTGTAGGTCAGTGTATATGCAGATATATATTTATGCATATATATATGTAAATATCAACAATAATTTTGAGAAGAAAAATACTTGAGCACATAAATATTAACATATTCCACAAATTCGTGAGAGCACAAGCAAAAAGTGATATTATTGCAAGATACTACTAATCTCCAATCTATAACACTTTGCCTCAAAATTTGATCAGGGTACTACTTGCAATTATAAGGTTTATTAAATACTACTTACCATGGAGTTACATTTTCATTCAATATTATAATTTGTTCAATACAAAAATCTATCTAATATCTTCTTCAACAACTCTTCTATCTTCTTTTTCTAGTCTTGATAAGTTATTTTGTATTTTGATTATATGTATATTTCTTATCTAATATCTCTAGTTCAAATTATTGTAATAGTAAAATTCATCAAATCAATCTAGGTCTGACATCTTTCTTTTCTATGAGATATTTGATTATAGAATATTTAATATATACTATGACTTTGGTTGCCACTAAATATGATATTAACTTGCCAAAAGAAAAGATTGTTGATACACGGTCTTTCTCTATATTAGTGTAATTCAATTGGGCATTTGAGAGTATGTTGTTATCATATTATATGATAACTATTTATAAATATTTGTATAACTATATAAAACTCTTCATAATTATATTTAACTATATTTGTAACTATGTAAACTATTTTTATAACTATATTAATAACTATATATAACTATTTTTTTAACAATAAAATATGTTATAACTATATGAGTAATACTATATTACTATATTTTTAACAAAATATATCATATGTATAATAATATATAACTATATATAATTATATTTTACTATATGTATAACTATAAAAATTTTGGATATAACTTATCTTTAACTACATACATATTTATAACTATATATGTATAACAATATATAAATATTTGTATAACTATGTAATATTCTGTATAATAAAATATAACTATATTTGTATCTATGTATACATATGTATTCATATAATTAAACCTATATGTTTATGTATAACTACTTATGACTCCATGTATAAATATATCTATATATAATTATATGTTTAACTATATATAACTCTATTTTTAATTATATATATAATAGGTATAAGAACATATAGAGGTTGACGTCCCTCTCTGGTGACCATCTCTTGAGGTCTATTGATTCTGTTTCTCTCTCATCAGATTTCTTTACTGCCATACGACAAAGGGATTATGATTTAGTGGAATAAATGGAGTTTACGTTCACAAACACTACCAGAAAAAATCATTTTATCTAGGGAATTTTAGCTAGGGATCAATCCCTAGCTAAATTGGACGGATTAGCTACTGAATAGCAAGGGATTTATGATTTTTGTTTGAAAAAAATAATAGCAACGGATAGCGACGAAAAATTTTTCGTAAAGTCTGTTCAAAAAAAGCGGGGGATTTAGCGACAAATTAGCAATGAAAGATTTTTATAAATCCTACTCAAGAAAAGCAAGGGATTTAGCGACAGATTTAGCGATGAAATATACCTCGCTAATAAAAGCCTAAAATTAGTAATGGATTTAGCGATGAATTTTCCCTTGCTAATTAAATCCTTGATTTAGTGACGTATTTTCCATTACTAATTAAATCGTTGATTTAGGGACAGAATTTCCCTTGCTAATTAAATCCTTGATTTAGCAATTGATTTAGCGACAGATTTTTCCTTGCTAATTAAATCATTGATTTAGCGATGGATTTAGCGATGGAATTTCTCTTGATAATTAAATCATCGATTTAGTAATGGATTTAGCGACGGATTTTCCCTTACTAATTAAATCATTGATTTAGCAACGGATTTAGTGACGGAATTTTCCTATCTAATTTAAATCCTTCACTAAATAAGTATCTGAATTTATTTTTTTTATTAGTTTTTATATAATTAGAATCAATAATTCTTTAAAAATTTATTTTATCAAAATATATGCATTTAGCTATGGATTTTTTCCTAACTATTTGGGTTAGTTATAATTTCTGTTGCTAATCTTTAATGATATTTTTTAAGCATTATTTATTTAAATATTTTATATAATTTTCTATATTAAAGGTATGTCATAGTCTATAGATGAGCGATCCTTGAATGACATAATCTTCTCGTATAATAATTAAAATATGCTATTATAAAAAAATTTAATAAATATATAAATACGAATAAAAATTTATATTAAATATTACTAAAATAAGTATTTTTTGATTATAATTTAATTAAAATATTATCCTTAATTTTATCTAAAATATTTATTTATGATATTTAAATATTTGTATTACAAAACATTATATAATTTAGTATATAATTATAATATTTATAAAATATTTTAATTAATAAATAAAAATAAATAAAAATTACAACTAATAAAAAGCTAAAATAAACAATTGTTTGATTAAAAAAATTATCAAAATATATGAATAAATGAATAAACAAGTAAATATTTATAAAAATAAAAGTATTAAATAATATATTTATGATTATAGAAATTTTTTAAAAAATAATAACTAAAACATTAGAAATTTTTAAATTATAAAAAAAATTTAATTTTTTATAAAATTTTTTAAAAAATGTTGCCATTTTAAGATTAATTTATTGATGTTTTAATTATATCATAAAAATTTTGATGATTTAAAAAATTAATATTTCAGTGTGGTTTTTAAATAAACACTTCAAGCATTAAAATTTATAATGATTAAAAGATTCATATTATATGCTTTTATAATTATTTCATATTATATTAATAAAAAATAAATTGAATTTTATAAATTTATAACCATATATATATATATATATATATATATATGTGTGTGTGTGTGTGTGTGTGTGTGTGTGTGTGTCAATACTTTATTATTATATAATATTGTTTTATTTATTTATTACATAATATCATTTATGGTTAAATAAAAATCTATTTTTATTATTTTATTTAAATTATTTATTTTTTATAAAATTATTTTAGTGTTATTTTTTTGTATTTTATTTTATAACAATTTAATATATATATATATATGGTTTCATAGAAAAAAAAATGCTAAAAAATGTTCCCTCTCAAATGACAAAGGAGAGCTGAAACACGAGGGAGCAACCTAGAAATCTATATCATCTTCGTTACCAGGTAATAATATTATTATTCTTCTCCATCGAATACTATATACATATCTCCATCTCTCTCAATTTGATTACCACTAGCAGTTTTCATTTTTAAAGAATATTTGGGTATTAGTTTTTTTTATTTTCCCCCAATTTTGCTTAATTTACCTTTTATTTTCATTTCACCTACATTATTTTAACTCCACCATTAATGGAACAAAAAATTTCAGTGAATCTTTGTTCTTTTACTGTTTAAATTTTTAGTATTTATTGATTTCAAATATTAAATATTTGCATTTTCTTTTCTCCTTCTGGAGCTTAAGAAAATAAATAATGATGTTTTCTGCTTCTGCAACTTAAGAAAAAACAAATTTAATGTTAATGGGTTCTATTTTTGTTTTCTCCAAATATATTATAAACATATAACTATAAATAATTGTCTTTGACTATAAATATAAATATAAAAATATTATACATAATTAATTCTTGGTATAATCAATATTTGAAAAATGATATCTCACTTTTAAGATAAAATTTAGAGACTAATGATCTATCTTATCTTATTAGGTATTCTTTGATATAAACTTTTAATTTTATAATAGCTTAGTTATTTTATACTATCAAAAATAAAACCAATATGACTTTTATTGTATATACTAAAACATTCCATCTAATATTCTTTTGTCTTCAAGTAAAATTCTTCTTTTTGTTTATCCTAAAAACTTTTAAAATGATTAACACTATCTTGTAAAGAAATTATACTTATTTTTTTCATCTAAACCAAATTGTGCCAAAATATTTGAACCTTCTCCTATTTTATTAAATATGTTATCCTACTCGATCTTGAAACCAAACATTATTTGTCTTATATGTATGAATGGTGTACCCTGTAATTCTAGTTCTACCACAAACATTTTTATGTGCTCACTAACATCTAGTATGATACCAAATAAATTGTCCATTTACTAATATTATAGGAGATCATTATATCATGTGTTATTCATTTGCCAATTCACAAATAAAAAGGATGACAATGTGCCACATATAGTATGGAATGACATATATTTCCATATTTATCATTTTGCATGATGTTGTTTGATTGAGAAATACAATTGATATTTTATGAATTGTTATCACAAACTTCTTAACCTTTTATGTTTATCTGAGTAAGAAATCTACTTTCATAGTTACAAAAGTAATTTTATAAAAATAATTTACATGCTTGTATAAATTCTTTGATGAGTCAAATTAGACATACAAATAATAATCAATGATTATTTGAGTATAAACTTATTTAGTGAAAGTGTCGCAACAAATTTATAATATAATATATTACTTGGTAAATTTTTTTTTGAAAAAAATCATCTATAAAATAATTTAATTTATCATTAAAATAAAGTTAGGATCAAGTTAAGATAATCTAAAAGGCATCGATTAGTTACACTAACTAAAAATATATTAAAAAATATATTAATTTAAGAAAATAATGTTTATAAGATATAATCTAATAAAATATAATCAAATTTTAGTTAAAAAAACTTATTGCCTTGATTTATCAAATATAAATCACATTTTACTTAGGACATGAGAAAAAATTGGATAAAAAAGTAATTTAAAAGTGTATTTCCTATGAAATTAATTCTTATGAAAATCATGTCTCTACATTCAAAATTATTTTGATTATTCTTTCATGAATACCTTAAATGACATGATTAAAAAAGTACTTTGATTACTAAAACAAGATTATAATTTTTTTTGGAAACTAGTAATGTATGACTCAATCAAGTTAATCCATAATATTTTGCATGTCATTTGGAACTAAGTGGCTCAATATTAACATTAAAAGCATAGCGTCATATTCATACCATAAGGTTGGAAAAAATTAATGTTTGATCTTCATAAATATATAAATCATTTCTTCATATTCTCAATGAACCATCCACCATGATTAAACTCATTTGTTCCTAACAGACTTATGTTCAGTCAAATGATAGAATAGCTTGTACATAAAAATTATTAAAATAGATAGAGAGGCATCAAGATACTATATGCTTGCATCAACAATAAATATCACATAATAGTGGGATCACCCAACATAAGAAACAAGAGCATGTCCCTACATAATTGTATGAACTAATTCAAATCTTACTAATTTTGGTTTTCTTCCTACTTTTGAAATACTTACTCATTTTGATTTTTGAAGATACAACTTTTACATAAATCATGCTTACAAAAATTATGTATAGATAGCTTACCTCTAGATTATAATAGTTGTCTCATTTTTCACTCGTGTGTTTGAGTTTGTAATGCAACAAATCAAACTCATTGTCGAATCATCAACAACAAATGTATCTTTACCAACATATGTGATGCTAATTATTCTAATTTTGTTTCCACGAGCAACAACCATGGTCAATCCATAAATTTCCATATGTCATCATTTTAAAAGTTAAATTGGGACTTCATCATTAAGCCGACCAGTCATTATTATATTTTGTATTAAGGGTGGTTAATGTCTTCTCTATGCATTTATCACACAGATCTATTTAATATCCTCAAGTTGACATCACCAATAAAAATTATATTCAATTATTCCTTTATAGTGAGATATACTTGTTCAAGATTTCCAACAACATAATTTTTTAATGTCTCATAGAGTGTAGTGGTGTGAAATGATACCACAAAATAAAAAATCAAATAATAAACATAATTTTTTACAAATAAAAAGTAAAAAAATATTTTCTTCTTTTATCATTGTAACATCTAAGAAATCATTTCATTTTAACATTTCAACATTATGTAGACTTCTTTTGAAATGACCAAACTTGCCTTAGTTATAGCATTTCATGTTATTTCTATTTCTAGACTTGCATATATGATTTTCTGTCTTTCCTCTACCATTTCCTTTGTTGAAATTTCTATCAAAATTTTTACACATGATGTTGATACTGATGGAATAATTATGTACTAGTAGTTTCCTTAATTCATTATGTAAACTTCTTATAAAAGAATTCTATCTCATACATTATGACAACCAAGTATGAGGTAGGGGGTTTCTCCAAAATATAGGTTTTAACTTCATTTTATAATCTGTATTATTATATTTTTTAATCATTTTGAAATGGTTATATGAGTCCTTTTGATACTTTTGATGATTTTGATGTATTCTATTATTGAAAAAGAATAATTTTTTTTCACCAGGATGACAAAGTTGCTAAATGAGGAAATAGAGGAGTGCGAGCTCTTCTAGAACCAAGATGCTCTAAAAGAGGTAGCTTCTATCTGAAAATTTTAGCTTTATGGATGTTATAAAGGTTGTTGGGTTCACTAGTCATGTTCTATATAGAAGTAATTTTCTGATTGTGTCCTTTTTTAACACAATGATCACATTTTTTATGACTTCTTTTCAACCATCTTGTATTAATTTACACTGTTAGTGGCTTAGCTATTGCAAGTGCAATGTGCTCTCATTTTAAAGATTAATACTAGAAAAGGTATTTTGCTCATTATTTACTTTGTATGATTGTAGAAAATATCGTTATGATGTTAATGTTTCACCATCAAAACAACCTTCATTACAAATTAAAGGTAAAGATGTTGGTAGGTGTTCCAAGTGTGTAAATGTGTCAATGAAGGTGAACACTATCTGACTAAACCCTAAGTGCCTCTCGATGAATTTGAAAGACTCACTAAATATTATGAGTAATTTAAAAATTTTATATTATAAATTATAAATAAAATATTGGGAATGAAGTTATTCCCAATATTTGAATGAATATTGGGAATAAAAGATAAAATGAGTATTGCATAGGTAGAGCATTACATTGCATAAAAACTCATATTTTTAGGTCAAGAGTAATGCTCTGCTTTTGGCTTCTAAATTTATAATAAACACATATTTTTATTAATATTATAAAAAATACAATGCTAATATTAATTCAGAAAAGATTAAGTATAGTATATTAGAGTTAAAAATGTTGTTTGTTAAATAATTTTAATTTTATAAATATTAAGATTATTGATTTTTAAGTAATATATTAAAATATTATTTACCCTGCAAAATTTATCGATTTTTTTTATTGTAGTATATATTCTTTTTATTAAATTAACATGGGAATATATGTAATAATGATAAAGACTTTTAAAGCATGTTAGAATCAAAAAATTGCATGTTAAATTTAAAGTCTAGTTTATGAGGTATTGTTTATTAAAATAATTAAAAATAATTTAAATAAATTCATTAATTATAGTGTAATCCATTTTTACTTGACTCAAATTCATAACATGATTTTATATTTAATTACTTTAATAAAATCCTAAAATTTTTATTTTATTCAGGACTTGATTTATATCTCTAATTGCTTGAATTAAATATTTTTTACTTAACTAACTCAAATTCACTATGTATGGTGCATAAACATTGCTCATTATATTTATGTATGTTAAAGTTCAACAAACAAAACATGTGCAGGTGTAATTATTGAAGTTTTAACAATTTTTCCCTCATATTAGTAAGGTGGTTTAAAAGTGTTAAAGTTCTTAATTAATCATGTGCTATTTTGTATCATGTGAAAATGAGACTTAAAATTAGCAAATTGATATTCTTGACCAATCAAGTTATTATTATAATTGAGTCCAAAATTCTTGTAAAATAAATGAATCAAAGTTATCTGAGCAATTCTATTGAGAAAACTTTATGACTTATTCATTTTATAGTCAATATTAGATTTGGAAGTATGCATAAACTTCTTCACTTATTCACTTTATACTCAATATGGAATTAAAAAAATTAAACTCACAAGTGTCACACTTTCTTTCACAATTCATTTGATGAATCTTTTGTGAGGTGTAATAAAAGATATATTGGTGTAACTAGAATATTTAATTATCGAGTGATAAACATTTTGTACATTTTGGGTTTCATTTCCAATTACTCATGATTTGCACAAATTGTTCTATTAGATTTTCTTAAATCTAGTTTATTCGATATTCGATTAATATATAATGGATAATTATCATTAGATATATCATTTTTAAAAAAATGACATATATAATATATGGTTAGCTAAATCAAGGATGATATATAAATTCTAAAATAATTTGGTTTAAAAATTACATCCAAAAACATGCTATCTATCTTTGAATAGCAGAATTGGGTAGATTAAGAACCAAAGATCAACTTTTCTCAACCTCAATCCCACAAAATTTTGATAGTGAATTTCTAACCATCTTTTTTTAATATTCTATTTGTAAAGATGTAAATAGAATATATTATGGCAGGAAATATGATGCTAGATGCAGACAAAAGATGTAAAAGATTCAATTTTTAACATCTTCAAAATGATGAAAATAGAATATTCATGTGGGTCTCCAAGGAACATTCAAAGGAAATCCACATTTGCAATAATAATTTATTACATCTGGAAAGAAAAAATAGAAGATAATATGAAGGAAAATCCAGTGACACCGGGATGATAATGAAGAAAATTAAAACAGAGATTTAATTTTTATTTTGGGAAATATGCTGTAATCTAAAAATAGAATAGTTCTAACAAATTTTATAGTGCTTTATTACTTATAAAAAAAAGGATGATATATAAATTATGGATTATAGCAATATGTTTATTAGAGAGTGTGAATTTTGGAGTTATTTTATAAAATTCATGCAATTAGTATAAGAATCACATTTTTATATAAAATATATAAAACTTTGTACGTTGATTAGTCATGTAATTAGTGTCTTCTAAATTTCAACTCTTAGGATTTATCAACTTTTATCTTCGTAATTCAAGTGTCCAACTAGTTCCATGTAGTACTACAAATTTAACTTTTCCTTTATATCCAAATCAAATCTACAATATCTCACTCTTCTTTCATCAACACCAAGAAAGTTCATACTAGTGGATGAACCTAAACTATTATGTTATAGTTGTACACATTAGGTAATACCTGATCATGCAAGACTCATAATGTAAAAATTATTTTGATATCTAAATTTTTATTACCTAATTTGGTGATATATATGATAAATCTGCTTCCTTTTTGTGACTTATACTTGCTGGCATATGCTAATCAGTTTATGCATTACTCGAATAATTTTCCAAAGGTATTCTAATTGCTTTTAAAATTGATATAATCAAGTATAGATGTCTTTATGGATGAGGATGATCTTAATATTTATGATGATGGGTATAAAGATTACTTCATGAATTATGAAAAAATTTAGAACAAATGCATTTATAATAACTTGGATCTTAAATTATGGTATTTGAATTTTTAAGTTATTGGATGAATTAATTTAGAGAAGGATTGGGAAAGAGAAATATAGGTAAAACTTTTAGTAGTTTAGTTAATGGATAATTTTGATATACCTTGTGAAATTTACTAAATTTTAGGTTCTAAAAAGTAAGATTTTATCGATACTACTCGGTAGTGGAATCCAATAATCATAATTTCAATGACTAATTAAGGTTTAAAATTTTGAGGTTCATCTTTAAGAATGAAATATCTAAATTAGATAATATATTATAACTATCAAAATTTCACATTCAAGTCATTGATAACTCCATGAAAGTAGAGTTTTTTTTATCTTTATTACCTATTTAAAAAAACAAAAAGAAAAATTTTAATTTTATGTATTTTAATATATATATATATATATATATATATATATATATATATATATATAATCATACTTTAGTACTATTTATTTTTTTAAAAAAATTAACTTTATTTGAATATTTTTTGTGTAAAAATGAAATTATTACATATAGAAGATTAAAGCCGGCTTGTAGTGACTTAAAGATCATTTAAAAGAAAATCTAAGAGAATGATATTTGTTAAGCATATATATCTTATACATATATATATATATATATATGTGTGTGTGTGTGTGTATAAGTATAGATATATATATATATATATATATATATATATATATATATATATATATATATATATATATGGTTGTGTATATGTGTATGTTTGTATAAATACATAAATAAATACATACATATATTTGTGTATGTTTGATATATATATATGTGTGTGTGTGTGTGTTTAATATATATCAATATATTTTTTATATATAAATATATACATACATATGTATGTTTGTATGCATACTATATATGTAAATATATGTGTATGCACATATTTACACACACACACACACACACACACACACACACACACACACACACACACACACATATATATATATATATATGAGTGAGTGAGTGTGTGTGTGTGTGTGTTTGGGATGCCTGGATATAATTAAAACAAAAGGTGTAGTTATAGAAAAGTTTTCAAAAATGAGTTATAGAGAAAAATAAAAAACTAATGATATTCTTACAGAAGTACAAAGACATATTAAAAAAGAATTATTAGAAGTCAAAAATGAATAGAAGCACAAATGAGGACTTATAAAGAGAAGATATTTCAACACAAACAAATCATTATGAAGACAAAAAGAATGATACAAGAAAGAAGATAGGTAGAAAGCTTACGAACAAAAACACAAAAACATTATTCATTAACAGAAACTTAAATCCAATAAATGAAAAAAAAATAGCAATATGAGTTTTTTCTTTTATTTTATAATACTATTATAATTCTTATTGACAATCAATTGACTAAAAAGAAAAATCTAAAAGCTCAAAAAATAGAGGGAGGATTAGGTAATTGGATTGCTTTTAGTATTTGGTATAAATTAAAAACTCTCAACTCCAATAACTGCCATAGCCTTTTGCCTAGGCAAGTTATATCAACTCTAATAACTGAAAGTTATCTTCCCATAGATGCAAACTTTAAAATTTCGTAAGTCCTTTTGAATTTCATGTGACAAGATATATTTAAAGAGTAATCCCTTCGATTATTGTATAAACTAGGTTTGTGGTATTTAACGAATTTATGCAAGTACTAAAAACTTCATTTTTATAATGATTTTAATTCTTTGTAGTTTTGATTGTACTTTCAACCTCTTTTAAGCTCAAATAATGGTCTAAAACATACCAAAAATATCATCATAAAAAAATAAACATGTTTTAAACTTTTATAAACTATGGATATTTAGGATTCAAGTGGCTAAGGTAAATGAACAACCCAAAAAAATTGATTCACTATTAACATTGAAGTGAGATAAGAAGATGATGGCAAACCTTATGTGATTGCAAGTCTCAATGAAGCTTTAAAAAAGTGAACATATAAAAAGTTCTTGTTATGGTCTTTGAATTTGATAAATCTAACGCATATGATTATATATATAGATAAATATTTATAAACATATGTTATATATAAACATTATATATATATATATACATATGTATATATTCATTAATATATATATATATATATATACACATTATATATATATATAGATATATGCATTTGTTACATATATATAAAACATAAGTTATATGTATATGTATATATATATATATTAATTATATACTTTATATATATATATATATATATATATAAAAGCCTACATAAACTATATAAAAAAACAATTTTGATAACATATATATAGAAATCTATATGTACAAGTTTATATGTATGTGTGTGTGTTTATATACTTGTTTATATATATATATTTATAGATGCATATATTTATATGTATATATATATGCTTATACATACATATACATATACATACATACATACATACATGCATGCATATATATATATATATATATAGCTTTAATTTAGCTTTAAATAGTGCACCAAAATATAATTTATTTTATTTTTCATTAATTCATGGATTTATAATATAATTTAGAAAAACTAATTATGCATTTCTCAAAGAAAATCAAATATCTCATATTAATATTCATACCTTATAAAATAACGGATCACACCTTTTACAAATTTAAGCAAAAAAAATAATTTAAACAAAGATAATTAATAATTAAAAAGATCAAATATGTCATTTCGCCCCAATTTAAAAAGCTAGGTTCTAATCGAATGTTGCATTTTAATAAAATCATTCATCCTATTACCGTAAAATTGCCTAAATAAAATTAGTTATAAAACATCTTTCTACATTTTAATAAATTTTTCTTTTTTATTTTAAATAGTTATTATATGTATTTATATAGTTTTCCATATTCTTCTAACAATTTTTTTTCATTTCTGTTGATTGATTTTGTTTATTTAGCTAATGCTATTCTACAACTTGAACATGTGTATTTGATGTCTACCTACTTGAAAGTAGAGCCCAAACTCGTAGGGTTTGTCATCATGCCTAATGCTATCCATAGTTGATTCTATGTTAGCTAATTTCCCAATGTAAATAGACACCACATGAATATCATCATCTGGTGCTGACATTTTTCATGCTCCAATTCAAGAAGTAGATGCTTTAAATAACCACAATATGTGAATTACCATTAACGTGGCTTTGGATCTTGTTTGAAAGTTATCCAATTGAACTTTGTTACACCCATTACTAATTGAATGTTTTATCTAATAGAAGGTTTTTACTAGATAAAAATCAACAAGGAGTTAAAACACAATCATATTAGTTTTGATGACCATTAATTATGTTTACATTTTGAGTGAAATCTATCATATCATTTGAAGTGTTATATACTAGATAATGCCACTCTAATAATCTCATTGAATTTTACTTTAGTTATTTATTTTGCTGAAATAATTATGATAATTCCATGGATGTATCATGAAAAAGATTACCTCGACTAATTGTACACATTGATGAAAGTTTTGATTTTGCATGGCTTAGGACAATATAAAAAGGGTCTTGATTTTGCATAATAATGACATTGTTAAAAGATCTCGATTTTTCAAAGTATTTTTGATCATAACTTCTCTCACCAACTCTTATTCAATGACAATCAACCTAAAATAGCCTAATAATTGCAATCACAATAATAAATTCATTTGAAATATAATTAGTTATTTCGTAATATAGTTTGGAGGTTGGTGGTATGATGTGATGGACTTGGTCCTTAGGTGGAAAGTTTGCATTGTAGGGCTATTTTTGTATTCTTATTAAAATAGTATTCACCTTTAATGATAGCATATATACTAAGGCTTTGTAGTTATGTTTTTGATCAGCCTTTCTCTTATATATGTTGAGATAGTATATACAAGGCCAATTAAGTAAAAAAGCCCTAGTGGCCCTGGGGCGAGAAGCCACGCTTTGTTGTTGATGGTAATATCGAATAATATTTTAATGACTTATGTTGCAAGGCTTTGTCTTCATTATCCTAACTAAGGTTTCATTCTTCAAAACAAAAGGCCAGCCAGCCCATAGGTTATATATATGTGTGTGTGTGTGTGTGGGTACAAAATACAATAGATGAAGTATTCTAAGTTCCCTTTAAAGCTCATTTGAAGAAGATTTTGTAACATGGAAATAGTCCAAACGGGTAAACAAATTTTTATCCTTCCCCTCTCTCCACCTATGTTTTCAAAGAGAAAAAAGAATAGTTCAAGCCTAGTGCTTAAGGCTTTTAGTTCCTCTTCAATTTATTTTTTTTATTTGTCACCTTGCATCTTTCATTTGAAATTCAACTATGCAAATAAATATGTGGGGCAACACTCTGTGTTATTTCAACTAGTTAAACAACCTTTCAAGGAAATGACCTTATTCATCTCTATCACATTAGGCTCAACCATTGGATCAATGTTCCATCTATCATCCTTGTTCTCGATTGCTCCTCGCCCTTGCAAATAAATATTTAGCGCATTTTTATGGATGTCCTACATTCAAAATAAATCGATTGAGCTTTCAGCGTCACACCACTTAACATAAACAAACAAATATTCTACTTAAGATCATAGAGCTCTTTATATCTATGAGCACCCTAACAAGAATTGCATGCAATTATTGTCACCCTTCTCATTTTGACTAGTTTTATCTACGAGCAACCTTTACTTCTCTTAATTAGCTTGTTTAGGAATGTGCTTGGTTGTATAATAGAGGGCAGCCCCATTTCTGGCATTGGAGGAAGCACATGGCATGAAAAGTAAGGCATCCTTAAGAATTCTATCTCATTGGGGTCCGACTAGTCTGCCATAGTGTTATGAGGGGATATGATTTTTTTAAACGATAAAAGGCAAAGTGACATATCAGAATTTTTTTATTCAAGGGAAGATATGAATATAGATATCATAGGATATTTAAGGCTAATGCCTTATCTTAATAATAAAGAAAAAGGATAGCTTTTCGCTAGGTTGATTATTGAAGACTTTTTTTAGTAATTCTATCTCAATACTCTTGGGCATGATTATTACTTGTGCATTAGTTACTATGAAACTCAACCATAATTCTAATCGAATTAGAGCAGCTTATGTGTTTCTCTTTTATCTATGCATTTTTTTTCATTAGAGAAATCATGTTTACAGATGGCTAACTAAGCTATTTCTTTTATGTTGTTATTTCTTAACTTAACACTAGTCTCCCTTAGCCAACTTTCATTATCTTTAGAAACTCAATCCTAGCTTGCTCTCTATTTTTAGTTTTATTCACTAGCCCTTACATTCTCCTCTCAAATACTATGCAAGTTGTGTGTGTGTGTGTGTGTGTGTGTGTGATGTATATGTTGCTTTTCTTGTCCATATTTTCTTTCCCTGCTTTATAATCATAGTTGTTAGCTCATAAAATATATTGAATATTATTTTTCTATTTTTCTGTATTATGTATTATATCGTATCATGTAGAATAAGTTTTTTCACGTTGTAAAAAATATGTAAAAGAATATATTTGTATAAATATATATTAAAAGTATGAATTATAGTATATGATAATAAAAATGTAATCTTTTGTATAAGATTTTTTTGCTTATTTTTTTATGATTATTTTTTAATTCTTTTGTATATTTGAATAATTAATATAATAAATTCTTTAACGGGAAAAATTAATTTGATTTTTTTTAATTATAGAAAATAGTTGAGAATCAATGTATTGTTCTATCATAGTATCACATGTCATATCATGTTTAGTATTTGTATTGTAAGGTATGTTTTAAAATAAGATATAAATTTTGAAACCTATTAATTTTTATTAAAAATATATGTTGTATTATTATATCATTTCTTGTATCACAAGTTTCTAACAACTATGATCATAATTATTTGGTAAATTTTTTCTATCTATGATGTTAATTTGGTGATGACATGAAGCATTTTTTTTTCATTGATTTAGAATATCAATAAATATCAATCATGGGTGTGATTTTTTTAGTTTAAAATATTGTTTTAATAGGATGAGTATCATCGTCATCAATATGTTTGTTTCTTTTGTGTTATTAACATTATCAACCATATATAACATAGTACGTATAATAACTTATTATTTTGTAGTAGTAGTTCATAATAATAATTAGGGCTGCTAATGATATGAGTCGGGTTCGAGCTCAATTGAACTTGAGTAGAGTTCGAGTTCAATCGAACTCTAGTCAAGTATAATTGAGCTCATGTGTTCATCTATTGGAAGTAAAAGTTGGGTTTTTACTATTACTAGTAAATAAAAAATTAAATTTTATAGTTATTTTATGAATTAGAAGATGTATGATAATTTAATAATTCCATTCCATATATTTTTCTGAGAATTTCATAAAACAAAATCTCATGCCTGCCAATATTCATGCGACACGTTCCCATGTGAGTCATGTTGGTACCTAGAAAATTTTCCTCAAGGAATTAAGATAGATATCGATTTTAAATTGAGAATATTAAGGTGGAATGCTTAGTCATAGTAATTGTTATATGAGAGTTGATATTCATATATTGCATCAAATAGATAAATTTTCTATGTTTGACTATGATAATCAAATAACTAAGCATTCAAATTTGATATATAACGAGAACATAAGCATATTTAAATTCATTGTCATTTCATTATAAGTAAGATCTAATATAATCTGTATGTAAGGTTGCTATTTCTTGAACTAATTTTTATGATGGCTAATCATATAGTCTCATCAATTTTAATCTTAGCTAGATTTGTCATTTCGATCAATATTAACATTGATGAGTATGTTTGTCATCTTTTTTTGTGCCAACAGGTTTGCTCATGCTATAGAACTATACACACAAGCTATCAATTTACATGATCAGAATGCTGTGTATTGGGCCAATCGTGCAATTGCCCATGCCAAACTGGAAAAAAATGGGTGTGCTGTAGAGGATGTTTCCAAGGCTATTAATTGTGATCCTTACTATTCCAAGGATCATAATGCATCATGAGTCTGCTGTGAATAATTTTCTTTTTCTTCCTCTTAACATTTGTCCGAAATTATAGGGTTATTTAAGACGAGGTGCTGCATATCTTGCCATGGGGAATTACAAAGAAGCATTGAATGACTTTTAGCAGGTTCCAATCATATCAATAAGCTTGGTTAACAAACTTCATTCATCTTTAATCAATACCATGTTTGAAGCTGTTTCAGTCAACATATTTGATGATCATGAACACCATGGGTCTCTTTCATCATAACTTCTATGATAAACATGAATCAGGTTAAATAAATTTTCTCAATGGATCAAGATGATGGCCAAAAGTTTGATGAGTGTAAGAAGGTAGTATTAAAGCTCAAGTTTGAAAGAGCCATAGCCGTGCCCGGATCTGCATGGAAGTCTATAGTAGATTCAATTGATTTTTCGTTCTATGGAATCACCTAACCTTTATGAGCTGCTCATAGTCTTTTATTTTTTATTTATAGACTTGGGGTTCTCTTATATTGTAGTTACAATACAAGTAAATATCATTTGTCCTTATATTACAAGTTATGACTTTGTAAAATGCTAAATATCGTTCTCCAAATATAATAGGCCTAGAGTTCGAGATATCAAACTCTCTTAGATCATGTGTCAAGTAGGAACATCATGTGCTAGGTATGGTCGTTATCATCATACTTATATTGTAGGCCCTTAAATATTTTCATAAAGATTAGTTATTTTTGTATTCTTTTTGCACAAATATATTTTATTTTGAAATTTTTATTAGATTTAGTGAGGTGAAGTTTATGTTTTGTTGCATATTTAATAATATTGGCTTTGTGTACTTTTGTATACAACCTATGATGAAAATTATTGTTCTAGGCCAAGAATAAAATATCAATTAATAACTTTTATTTTGAATTATTATAGTTTTTGTTAATTTGAATTTTTTATTAAGTTTTTGTTACATTTGAATTTTTTATGTGTGTTTGAATGATGTTATTTTTGAGATATATTGCCTAGTGAGATGGGACCTACATCGCAAGATTTTCCTAAAATAAGATATAAAGTAAGGTGCATTTTATCTTGCATATAATTTTATATAAAAACATGAATAATGTTGGATTTATTTTGGCAATAGCGGTAGTGAGGCACATGCAACAATGGCAGCAGTGGCAACAGGCAACGGTGGTAGCGGCGGCAGCAGGTAGCGGTCGGGTAGTGGCAGCAGCACCGACCGCACTGGTAGAGCAGCAAAGGCGGCAGCTACGACAGCACCATCTATAGCGACAGCAGCAGCGGCAGCACTGGTAGAATCGTCAGTAGGGGCAGCAATAGCGGTAGAGGTAGGGGCAGGGGCAGGGGCAGTGATGATGGGAGCAACAACAACGGCAACAAATGTAGTATATACATACGTATATAGTCATTATATACGTACATATAATACTATAGTATTTTATGAGTATATATGTACTCAGTATATATGTACACATATTACTATAGTTTATATGTACATATACTACTGTAATATATGTACGAGCGAAATGCTAGTATATATGTACATATTTTCTATAGTAATATATATTTATCAAAACATAATTTTTTTTATTTATTTTGATTTGATTGAGTGGTTTTAATTTCTTACAGATATGGTACTGCATTGTTTCCCATACGAAGCTCGTATAAGCGAAGGGATTTTCAACATACATGATGAACCATGACTCAGACAACATTTTCGCAACAAAAAGTTGGTGATCGGAGGAGCAGATGGAGAGAAAGCAACGTCAATGCATGAATAGATTATACTTTTGTTTTAGTTATTTTTTTATTTTAGTTATTTAAAATATTGTATTAGAATAAATTATTAAATGAATTTTTTTGTTTAAATTAAAAGTTTCATGTATAGTTTCTGTTTTTATAAAATTTAATTTAAAAATATTAAATTATTTAATTAAATTTTTGTTTAAACTATATGACAATCAATTTTAATTTGTGGTTGTGCATGTCTATATTAACTGTTTTTATATATCTGTGAATATGTTTGTGTTTCTATGAATTTTTTGGGTAGAGTTTTAGCCTATTATAGGTATGCAAATCCCTATTATCAGGAGTGGCAGCCGCAGTAGTGGCAGCAGCGGCGACAATAGTGGAGGCAGGAGAGGCAGTAGTAGCATTAGTGGCAGCATCGGCATCGGTGGCAGCAGTGGCTGCAGCGGCAGCATCGGTAGTGGCGGCAGCGGAGGCAGCATCGGCAGCAGCCACAACGGTGGAAGCATCGGCATCGGCGACAGCATCAGCAGCAGCCGCAGTAGCGGCTGCATCGGTGATGACGGTAGCACCGGTAGCGGCGGCAGCATTGGCAGCAGCCACAATGGTAGTGGCAGCAGCGGTAAGGGTGGCAGCGATAGCGAGAGTAGCAGGAACGGCAACAAATGTGGTATATACGTACATATATACTCAGTATATACGTACATATAATTTTGCATTATTTTATGTACATATATACTGATTATATATGTATTCGGTATATATGCACACATAATACTGTAATTTATATCTATAAATACTGAAGTAATATATGTATGAGTGCAATGCAAGTATATATGTACATTTTTGCTACAGTAATATATATTTATCAAAACATAGTTTTTTTTAATTTATTTTGATTTTTAGTTGTTAAAATTTTTTATTGATGTGGTACCGCATTGTTTCCCATATGAAGCTAGTATAAGTGAATGGATTTTTCAATAAACGTGAAGCACCATGACTCGGACAATATTTTCGCAGCAGAACGTTGGTGATCGGAGGAGCAGAGGGATAGAAAGCAATGTCAATGCATTGATATATTATACTTTATGCACAGTCGGTAAATACATTGATAACTAAGATGTAATATAATTTTTTTTAGTTATTAAAAATATTGTATTAGAATAAGTTATCAGATTGTTTTTTTTATATTTAATTTAAAATTTTCATTTATAGTTTTTATATTAAATTTAATATAAAAATATTAAATTATTAATTAAATTTTAATTTAAGGTTGTATGACAATCAACTTTAATTTGTGTTTGTTCATGTCTATAATAATTATTTTTATATATCTGTGAAAATGTTTGCGTCTCTCTGAATTTTTCGGGTAGAGTTTTAGCCTATCATAGGTATGTAAAAACCTATTATCATCAGTAGTATCAGCGACTGCTGTGGCAGGGTCGGTAGCGAAAGAGACAGTGGCAGTAGTGGTGGCGGCGGCAGCAGCGGGGGTCGTAGCAGCGGCAACAACGGTGGGAGCTGTGACATCGGAGGTAACGGTAGTGACTGCAGCCACTACACCAGTAGCAGCGGCGGTAGTAGCGACTGCACTAGAAGCAGCGGTAGAGGCGGCACCGAGGAGGTAGCAGCGACTCCAAAGGTGGCAGCGGCAGCTACGACATGTAGCAGTAGTGGGGGAAGTGGTGCTGGCGGGAGCAGCGACGGTGGTGGCAGCGGCGGCGGCAACTACAGCGACGGCGGAGACAATGGTAGTGGCAGCAGAGGCAGCGGTGGTAGCAGCGATAGCAATAGTGGTATTTGCAACAACGGCATCAATGGTAGCATCGACTGGAGCAACAGCGACAATGACAATGGCAGCAGCGGTAGGAGGGAAAGGGGAGTAGCAGCAACATCACCAAATGAGGTACATACGTACGAATAAAGTCAGAATATATGTACTTATAATACTAAAGTATTTTATGTACATATATACTATGTATATTTGTACTCAGTTTATATGTACGCATAATACTGCTGTTTTTATGTACATATTCTATAGTAATATATGTACGAGTGAAATGCTGGTATATATTTACATATATACTACAGGATTATATATTTATTAAAACATAACTTTTTTTTAATTTGATTGGGTGATTTAAATTTTTTATAGATATGATACCACATTGTTCCTCATACAAAGCTTTTATAAATGATGAGATTTTTCAATAGACATTACGTGTCGTGACTCGGAAAACTTTGTCGCAATAGAAAAATGATGATCGGAGGAGCAGAGGGAGAGAAAGAAAACTCAATGAATGGATATATTATACTTTATGCACTGTCAGTAGATACATTGATGAATAAGATGAAATAATAGTTTATTATTTTTTTTGTTTCAATTATGTAAAATATTGAATTTGAATAAGATATTAAATGATTTTATTTTTTGTTTATTATAAATTATTTATAATTTCAATTATTATTCAATTTGACATAAAAATATTAAATTATTTAATTAAAAATTTAAAAATAAATTAAATTCTGAAATTATTTTTGAAATTAAAATAGTTATGGAAAAATCCATTGCTAAATTAGCAAGGGAAAAATCCCTTGCTAATTTAGCTTAGAAATTTTTCCTAGCTAATTTAGCTAGGAAATATTAAAATTTGCTACAGATTTTCCATCGCTAAATTTTTTTAGCCAGGGACTATATCCGTTGCTAAAATTTATAGATCAGCACTTTAGCTAGGGAATATTCCGTCATTATTTTTGTTTAGCGATGGATTATTTCATTTATCTTGCTATTTTAGCTACGGAATTTTTCTTTTTTAGCAAGGAAATTTTGTCGCTAATTTTTTAGCTAGGGAACTTTCATCGCTAAAATTTTGCATGGAGCACTTTAGAAAGGGACCCGATCTGTCGGTATTCCATTGCTATTTCCCATTTAGCGACGAAAAATTCCCATTTAGCTAGGGAATTATCCCTATCAATATGAGATTTTTCTTATAGTGAAAGCTGTTCATCATGCTGTTTGCCAACAAGAAAATTAGAATTTGATGATAGGTCTTGATGCTGGCGGTAAGACAACCATTCTGTATAAATTGAAGTTAGGTGAAATTATCACCACAATTCCTACTATTGTCTTCAATGTAGAGACTGTTGAATACAAAAATATCAATTTCACTATGTGGGATGTTGGGGGTCAAGATAAGATTTGCCCTTTTCTGGAGGGATTACTTCCAAAATACGCAAGGTCTCATATTTGTGGTGGACAGCAATGATAGAGATTGAGTTGTTGAAGCTAGAATTGAGTTGCATAGGATGCTAAACGAGGAAAAACTTAGAGATGCAGTTTTGCTGGTGTTTTCCAATAAGCAAGATCTTTCCAGTGCGATGAATGCAGCGAAAATTATTGAAAAGCTAGGACTTCACTATCTTCTCCAACAGCATTGGCACATTCAGAGCACCTGTGCTACCTCTGGTGAGGGCCTCTATGAGGGTCTTGGTTGGCTTTCCAATTACATTGCCAGCAAGTCAAATAATTTTAGCAAGATGAGGCAAACTTTGTTGATATATATGGATGCGGATCTAATCTTTGCATATTTTGCTTGAGTTTTGTTCTGTTATGTGGATGACATCATCTGTTTCTAGGGGGATTCAAATTGTATTTATATTTATATATTGCATGCCTGAAATACAAGACTGCACTTACTTTGTTCTGATCTGTTGTAAGCTGAACTTGTTTGTTATATATTTTCTCTTTTGCCATTGGATCCCAAAGGTATAAGAACATATAACCATAAATAATTTTCTTTGACTATATGTATAACTATAAAATATTATACATAACTATATTTAAAAATATAATTAACAAGATATATTTAATATACTTTTTTATAAATTAGTATATAAAAATGTATTTTACCATATATATACTTATAGATAACTATATGTATACATATATAAAATTTTATAAAAAAATATATATACCTACATGTATAAATATAATTATAACTATCTGTGTAACTATATGTATAACCATATTTAATTATATTTAAAATTACATGTATAATAACATACAATATTATGTTTAACTATATGTGTAATAACTATATATAAATATTTGTATAACTATATATAAATATTTGTATAACTATATAACACTCTATATAATTAAATAGAACTATATTTGTAACTATGTATATATATATATGTAAATCTATATATTTATTTATAACTTTATATATTTATGTGAAACTATTTGTATGAATATATCTATATATAATTATATGTTTAACTATATAAAAATATTTATAGCTATATATACTATATGTATAATAACATATAACTATAAATAATTGTATTTTATTATATGTATAACTATAAAATATTAAACATAATAATATTTAAAAATATAAATAATAACATATATTTAATATACATTTTTATATATTAGTATATAAAAATGTATTTTACCATATATATACCTATAGATAACTATATGATAAATATATAACATTATATGAATTAATATATATACCTTCATGTATAAAGATAAGTATAACTATATGTATAACTATATGTGTAACCACATGCAACTATATTTATAATTACATGTATAACAATATACAACATTATGTTTAATTATATGTGTATAACTATAAATAAATATTTATAAAACTAAATAAAACTATATATAATTAAATAATACTATATTTTTTAACTATTTATACATCTATGTAAATATATATATATATATATATTTGTTTATAATTTTGTATCCATTTATGTATAACTACTTATAATTACTTGGAGCTATGGATCAATGCAAAACAGCTTCAGAAATCAGATATGATCTGGATGATAGCTATCATGTGCTACTTTTTTTTTGCTTATAAAACTAATGAATGCTGATAAAATATTCATAAAATTTGGAACTTATAATCATATCACAATGTTCCTATAATAATGAGAGTAATATAACTCCAATTTGTTTAACAATTTACACCATCAGTCCATTGGGTACACTTGGGGAACGCTACAAGAGTTTGTAATGAAATCATACAAATCCCATGAGTTTACTGCTCCTTAAAATGAGATATTGGAGCTATGGATCAATGAAAACCAGCCCAAAAAATTTTGTATGATTTGGATGATAGCTATCACATACTGTCTTCTTTTTCCTTATTAAACTAATGAATGCTGAAAAAATGTTCATAAAATTTGAAACTTGTAATCATATTAGGTTCGCTATTAGGTTTCTTTCATTACTAAATTATGAACTTCTATAGACTATTATGCATTTCTATTTAATATTTCTTATCATGTAATTTGTGCTTTGTTTATTCACTTGATATCTACATGAAAACATCCATTGAGTAGCCAAGTGATTTTACAAGTGGAACTTGATTGAGTATATATCTACATTTACACTTCAGTGTATTTATTTCTCAACACATTGTCTTTAATGAGATTTGTTTTCTCTATATAAAAAATGAATTATCTTTCTTTCAATCTTTCCATTACAACTTTTTCTAATATTGATGAATAGCTTTCAAGAATTACATTCATATAAGATTGAATATCTTTCATTATATCAAACACCAAATAAGCCTTCCATAATGGCACATCATCTTGTTGATTTTTTCAAGATTTCATTATTTTGTTCACCTCAAACATCCACATTTTCTTCCCCAATTACAAGATCCCCCTCTGCCTCAATCTCGTATTCAACCTCATTCTCTTCCTAACCATACTTTAGATCCTAACCTTCTAGATATTTCATCTTTTGCCTCTCATCTACCTTAACAACCCCAACATGGAAAATATCCCCTTTCTATCTTAATGAGTAATTTTGTCTCTCCATCATCTTTCTTCATGTTGCCTTGATTCTTAGCAATGATCTTAAGATACTAATAAAAATACTCTCAAGGGTCTCTATTGGCATAGCTTCCATGCAAGAAGAACTTGCTACTATTCATGCTAATAATACTTAGGACTTTAGTGTCCAAACATTTTAATGTTAATGTTATTGGCAACAAATGGGTATATTGCACCAAATTCAAAGAATATGATATGATTGACTACTTTATGACAATCAAAATGTTATTCACACCTATTACATAATCATATTTTTCATGCTTGCATCAAACACATTGAAATTAACTATTATTTTATTAATGAAAATACATCAATTTTGGTTCCAAGAAGTAACCTACCATCTCCCACTTTAGTGCATAAACATAATATTGTGCCATGGTCACTAATGTTGCTGATCTCATGTGACTCCAATATCTTCTCCATGACACTGGCATTCAACCCGAACATCAACCTCTCCTCCTTTGTAACAATTAAAATGATAATCACTAATTACATAATCATATGTTTCATGCTTGCATCAAATACATTGAAATTGACTACCAATTTATTCATGAAAATGTCATGTTCAGCATCTTTTAACTCCGTCATCTTTCCTCTAAACAAATTGTTGATATTTTCATGAAAGTTTACAATACCTCTTATTTAATGACTTTCAATACAAGTTTAGCACTCATTCTGCTGCATTGCCATGCTTGAAGGGGAGTGATAATGAACACACTACAAATAAAACCAAATAGAGAAAGAGTTAGCAAAGAAATATTTTAAGAGATGACTATCACCAGCAACAATCTTCATTTTACTAAATATCTCTTTCTATTTTCTATTTCACAGAATCATAATTAGAATATGATCTTTGGTTCAAAAATATGTCCTTTCTTTCTATATTTTATTTTTTAGCCATTGCCTTCTTTGTGCATAAAAATATATGTAATACTATAAATTAAACAAGCAAGTAATTATTTTTTTATTTCAATCATTATTTAAGATCGCATTTATCACACATATGTAAATTTATATGAACATGTTTATCATTCATAAAATCTACATATAAATATATAATCATATTTAACAATATCAATATATCTATATATGTTTATAGATTTGCATACATATATGCATATGCATATATACATATGATGTTATTTGTTTGTGTATATTTATATATATAAATATGCATTAAATTTGCAATATATATATATATAAACAATGTATATTAATTTAGTTTTATGAGGATTTTTTGCAATGTAAGTGATGATTGAAGGAATCTTGAACATTATCCAATTCATTTGATGGAGGGATAATACTATTTGATATATTTTCAATGGTAATTACTTGACATTTGTATAATATTTTTTGATCGACTTAAAAGTTTTTCCATAAAATGTCATGAAAAATTGACTTTTTTAACTATTTTGTTTGAAATGTGATAAATTTTCATGATTTTTATCCTTTTATTTTTTTTTTATATTTTTTATATATTGGTGCTTTATTTTTAAATCATTTTAGGATAACTTTTTATGAATTCAAATATTTATGAATATTCTTTTTTTAAAAATTCTACAACATGTTCATATTTTAGTTTTATATAACATATTTAAATCATTAAAGTATATGTTGTTTAAATTTTTACTAGCAAGTGTACCAAGAGTTATTTCTCATATTTAAAATGAACAATAATTTGGACATATGTAAAAATATCTATATTTCTAATTTGATGAAGTAGGATTGATTTTATGATGTCAAATATCAAAGAATTGTTTTGTAATTATAATAAAAAAATCAAATGTCATAAAACAAATGTTAAAATATATCAAAATAAATCATATATCATTTAAACTCCTATATCATTAAACAAATGTTTGATATTATTGAATATCATTGAAAATTTTCAATTTGTATAAAAATCCAACAAATAAAATTGAAGATCATTGATATGTGGGGAAACGTAAACTATGGGTGGGTGAAGATTCATCTTGCTTGCTCTTTCATTTGAGAGCTCCTCTTGCTCAACTATAAAAGAGTTTTTTTTTTCATTTTTTATCATCCAAATCTTAAGCATTATTAGTTTGTATTTTATTTTATTGTTTATTTTTTTTCATTATTTCTTATGAATTTTCTATTTCAGATTATTTGATGTATGTTTTATTTTTGAAACACCAACACATATAATTTAATCATGAACTATAAAAAATATGTTAACATATCTTACATACATATTGAAAATGATTGAATTGATCAAAAAAAGTTTCATATGGAATAATAAAAAGTCATATTAAATGGAATTGTGAATAAAATGGAATTATCATCAAATGCTACCAAACATATTCAATCCTTCTCAATTAATACCAAGAGAATCATTGAATATTTCTCATTGAAAGCATATCATTTATTATTAAAAAATTACATAATATCATTGAAGCTAAATAGATTCAATACAAAAAAAAGTATCAATAGATTTCATTAAATATACATTTTAAAAAGACATCAAATAACATTGAATATGTCAGGATGTACAATAATGTATTAAAGTTATTTGATTCATGGAATATATAAACTTAAGTCATTTTTATCTTAAGATATGAATATATTCATATATCATATTTTATAAATGAATAACTTGTTATCATCTTTATTGTTCTAGATATGAATATGAGTTAATTCAAATAAGTTAGAGGTAAGTGATAAGTTAGAGCTATAAGAATAACTTGTTAAAATATTTATCATCAATTATTGTTATACTTTTTTTAGAGGATATGAAGAATCTAGATGCATTGACTTTGTAAAAATTATATAAAATCTTTTTCGTGATATCTTAAATGCCTCGTAATTTTCTGATCTTTACTGTGTTTATTATATATTAAAGTCTATTGTATTTATGATTGTGAATAGTATTTTAGATAGGAAAATCAAATTACAATCAATATTATTGAAAATTTGTTATGATAGAAAGATTAACATAATACATAGATGAGTCTTCAGGATCAAATTCCTACATTACAACAAAATACATATGATGATGTATATGATAAAATTAAAAGGTGTACATATCATAATAGTTAGATTGAAAATAATCTTATAATTTTTTTCATTTTATGACTTAATGATTTGTAATATTTTTTATGTTTTAGTTTTATTTTGAAATATTATGTTACTATTTTTTATTTTATAAGTATTAATTATAATCTTAAATTAAAGAATTTTTTTAATGTTATTTTATTTTTATAATTCATAATTTTAAATTTTCTATATACTATGTATGTATGTATATATTTGGTATTTACATTATTTATACATGTATCTACACAATAATTTTTATCTATATACAATGTGTATATGTTTATATTCAATATGAGTGTATATACACATTGTATGTACATTGTATATACATTATGAATGTATTTTGTATATTGTAATACACAATAATTATATTATGTGTATATATAGATACACATAACAATTAACACATCTATGTTATGTATAAAATATTAATATAATGCTACCATCATGCTCAGCAGTTTCCACCTGCACACACTGTACAGGGGACATGGCCTACAGGGGTCTAGGGCCTAGGGACTAGGCCCTTGCGAGGCAGACCAAATGCCATGGCTAGGCCCTGACGAGGGCATTCCTGGCTCTCATGAGTTGGGCACGTGACAGGACATTAAATAAGCATTCTCATCACAATTGTTGGCAAAGATTTTAATGTGAATTATCTTGAGTATCTTAATTTTTTTTCTTTTAAGTTTGAGGTGATGAATATATATAATATTCATTATATTTATTGCACTATATTAATTTATGTATTTTTTATTCCACTTGTATCTAGTCTAGGTAGTGTAGTGCTTATATTGAGGGCATGCTCCAAACACTTTTAATTTTGTTCTTTAAAAAAACATGAGGTGTCTTGGGGCAGTCTCCAACATGTTAGCTGAAATGATGGTGGTGGTGGAGGCATTATCACTTTTATTTCGCCACTTTGATATCATATTCAATAATATAAATACATGCATTTAGGTGCCTCATTTCTAATGCAACCAAACCTGTAAAAGAGGCCAAGTACAACGCTACACATAATAAGAAATACATGATGAAAATTTATCTTCATGAGCATGATATATTTATAAGATAGAAAGCATGTTGTGATTAAAGTAGCATCAATGTCATTGGGGATTATATTATTTTGTTTTGGCACGTGTTGTTTTTTTGTTTTGTTTTGGAAGATAAAAATTTTATTTGTCAGGGCAGGTACTGTTCTAAATTTCACCAGGCAACTTTTTTTATTTTCTATTTGTAAATTAGTTTTTGTATAAGACTGAAGCCTGTGCAATTTTTTAATCATACTAGGGTTCTACTTACCATGCAGAGTGTATGTTCTGGCAGTGCAATACTAGGCCTCATGTGGTAGCTCTTTCTTTTCAGAGTCATGTGGCGCACGCCATGCACTGTATATGTACATATACCGAGTATATAAGTATGAATATACTTAGTATATATATATGTATATACTGAGTATATACGTAGGTATATACTGAGTATGTATATAAGTGGATGCATATATTTATTCGTAGATATGTATATATTGTCAAACATACACACCCATTTACACAGACACATTTTTGAATATATAATTGCTCGGGCTAGTGTGGTCATAATCGTGAATTGCTTACTGATGTATGCAATAAAAGCAATGTATATTACACTTTTCCTAAAGCTGCGGGATGATATTTCTGGTCCAGTCCAGCCAGGTTGATAAAAATTCATCTTAAAAATCTCAGTAATTGTATTGATATGCAATTATCACATGGTATAAAGCGAACGTATGAGTAAATAAGTTTTGTTTCTCTAGATTTTGCAATGATTAGTTCTAATTGTACTGGGTCTTAGAATGATGTTGAACATGATGCTCGTGTAGTGTCGTGTAATTTTGGTCTAGGAGGAATATCGGATCCTATTTTGGGAGAAGCAACTTGCCGCCTTGTCAAAAACTCGGTCAATCTCAAGTTCATTAGGCGGGCATCATCACCCTCCATACTTATATTTTTAGTAGTGGTAGCGGCGGTGGTAGTAGCAAGGGTGATAGTGGTGGTGGCGGAGGTGACAGCAGCAGAGGAGGCAGCAGCAGCGATGGCGGTGGTAGTAATGGCATGCGACAGCATCGATGGTGACGGTAGCGGCGATGGTAGTGGTGGCGGCGGCGGCGGTGGCTATGGAAGCTGTGGAAACAGTGGTATCACTGGTAGCAACAACAATACCGACAACACTGGCAGCAGCGGCAGTGGTGGCAGTGACGGCAGTAGCTGTAGCAGCCGTGCCAATGGCAGTAGCAGGGGCAGCGGCAGCAGTAACGGCAGCGGCGGCGGCGGCAGCAGCAACTGCAACAAGAGGCGGTAGTAGCAGTGGTAGTGACAGTAGTAATGAAAGCAGCTGCATGAGCGGCAACAATAGCGGGAGCAGTGACTGCAATAGCAACAACATATTCATTATATACGTATGTATATACTCAGTATATACTTACATATAATACCACAGTATTTTATGTACTTATATACTGAGTATATTTGTACTTAGTATATACGTACACATAATACTGTAGTTTTTATATACATATACTGTAGTAATATATGTACGAGTGAAATACTAGTGTATATTTACATATATACTATAGTATTATATATTTATCAAATCATAACTTTTTTTTATTTTGATTTGATTGAATGGTTTAAATTTTTTATAGATATGGTACCGCATTATTCCCCATACAAAGCTTGTATAAGTGATGAGATTTTTCACTAGACATGTGTGCCATGACGCGTACACCTTTATCACAGTAGAAAAAAGGTGATCAGAGAAGCATAGGGAGAGAAAGCAACATCAATGAATGGATAGATTATACTTTATGGATTGTCAGTAGATACATTGATGAATAAGATGTAATAAAATTTTGTTATTTTTTATTTTTAATTATCTAAAATATTGTATTAGATAAAGGTATTAAATAATTTTATTTTTTGTTAATTATAAATTATGATGTATAGTTTCTATTTTTTTCAATTTAATATAATAATAATAAATGTTTTAATTAAAAAATTGTAATATAAATTAAATTCTAAAAATATATTTAAAATTAAAGTAGCTAGAAAAATTTCCTAGCTAATTTAGCAAATTTTCCCTAGCTAAATTTGCTAGCGAAAAATCCCTTGCTAAATTAGCTAGGGAAAATTCCCTAGCTAATTTAGCTAGGGATATATTTATTTTAGCAATGAATTTTTTTAGTCGCTAAATTTATTTAGCTAGGGGCTATTTCAGTCACTAATATTTAGTGATGAGCACTTTAACTTGGGAAATTTTCCCTCATTATTATCGTTTATCGACAAAAAATATCATTTAGCTTCCTAATTTAGCTAGAAAAATTATTTTTT
>JAREIK010001824.1:80000-91930 GCA_029783825.1 Sapria himalayana
TATATGACTATTTGTCTATTTGTCTATTTATCTATCTTTCTTTTAATTTTTGTATCTTTATATATGTCTATCTGCAAATCTATCTATATGCCTATATGTTTATATGTTTTTCTATCTATTTATAATCTATCTATATGACTATCTATCTATCTATGTATATGTCTATATGTTTATTTGTCTAATTGTGTATCCATCTATCTATCTATTTATGTTTCTATTTTTTATTAATATATTTGCTAACTATCTCTCTCTATATATTTATATTTATCTATATATCTTTCTATCTTTCTAACTATCTTTCTATCGATATATCTATTTAGTTATCTACATATCTAGCTATCTGGCTATTTCTCTAACTGTGTATATGTCTATTTGTATTTCTTTCTATCTATCTATCCTTCCCACTACCTATCAGTCTATCAATCTATTTGTCTATATGTCTATCTATTTTTATGTATATCAATCTAACTGTCTATCTATCAATATGTCTATCTATCTATCTCTCTGCCTATCGATATGTATATCTATTTTTCTGTCTATCTGTATATTTGTCTATTTAAATATTTGTCTATCTATCTATAAGTCTATATGTCTATTTATCTATCTATCAATTTGTCAATCTATCAATCTGTCTATCTGTTTATTTGTCTATCTATCAATATGTCTATATTTCTTTTTGTTTATCTACCTTTTGACAATATATCTATCTATCTATCTTTCTTTCTTTTTATGTATCTGTTTATCTATCTATTTATCTATTTGGTTATCTTTTTATATGCCTATCTTTATATTTGTGTATTTGTCTAATTGTCTATCTGTCTATCTATCTATTTTTTTACATATCTATATGTCTATCTATATATCTGTCTATCTGTATATTTATCTTTCTGTCTGTATATCTATCTATCTATCTTTGTGGCTATCTATCTATATGTCTATATGTCTATCTATTTACCTATCTATTTATCTATCTATTTATCTATCTATTTTTATATCTATCTGATGCAAAAATTCAAGACCAAATCATACTACCGTTCGGTCCAATCACTCGAAGTCATACTAAGGCCTTTCAAAAACAAGTCCAAATTATTATTGAAGCCTTAAACAAGGAAAATCAAGTTGGTGAATTTTAAAGAAAGACAAATACTCTACTTGGATCATCAACTTGACCCAGCATTGCAAACTTCACCAGAAATCGGATACAAATCCAAAAATTATGATATTTTAACTAGAACAACTACATTAAGGCAGGTTTCCAATGCAATAAACCGTGTCCCATTTGGACCACAGATGAAGGAGATACAATATTTTCCAAAAGGTGGTGCTAGCAGCAATGACTAATTAACTTTGAAAATTCACCAAAATTTGAATACCTGCCGGAATGCTTTGAAATTTGAACTGGACAAACTACATCAAGTTATCTGTTCAACGCAAGAAACCATGTTCAATTTGAGCCTTGGATTATGGAAATACATTATTTTCAAAAAATGTTGCGCTGGTAAAAAAAAATATATATTTCTTAGCTAGTTTGTTCCCTATATAAACCCCTTGTAATTCATTTTGTAAGGACACCCTTTGATGAAATATACAAACACTCTTTGAGTTTTCTCTATATTGTTTTGTGCTTGTGAGTGAATAACTCTCTTGTGTGGAACACTCCAAAATTGGGTTTTTCGGGTTTAGTTCTCGGAAGGTTTGTTGCCTCTCAATCATTAGGTAAGTGATTGATTTGCATTACTTGTGAAGTCTTTGTAAGTTTAGTATTAGTGGGTCTATTGGTGTTCGTTGCCATTAGGTTCCTAATCGACTTCTTTGTATTTCTCAAAGATTTACCATTATCCTTCATTTCGTTCTCTTGAATCTTAAACCAATAAGAAATTATTCTTCTTAAAGGTTTAGATTTATTTCTTTTATTTCATTTCATTCCGCTTGGATTTTAAGTCCATCTAGTTTATTGACGATTTCGTATCACTATTAGTCTAGTTTTTGTCTATTTGTCTATCTGTCTATATTTCTATCATTCTATCTATCTCTGTGTGTATATATATATATATATATATAAATATATATATATATATATATATATATCTATGTATCTGTATATCTATCTTTCTCTAGCTAACATTCTATCTATCTGTCTATCTCTCTATCTGTCTATATGTCTATATATATGCTTAAGTATCTGAATATCTAAATATCAGACTATCTGTCTATCTATCTATCTCTCTATTTCTCTATCTCTCTATCTAGGTATCAGTCTAATGTCTATCTATCTATCTGTCTATCTTTCTATCTTTATATCTATTTATGTGTCTATCATCTATTTAACTATCTGACTATCTGATATCTGTCTATCTATCTATCTGTTTATATGTCTATCAATCTATCTTTTTATCTATCTATAAATCTATCTATCTATCTATCTATGTATCTTACTCTCTATATATTTATCTGTTTGTTTAAATGTATATCTGTCTTTTTGTCTATCTATATAATTGTCTATCTTTCTTTCTGTCTATTTCATTATCTATCTTTCTGTCAATATTTCTATTTGAACTCTTCTTATCTTTCTATTTTTCTATCAATTTATCTATCTATCTATCTCTATCTATCTATTTATCTATCTATTTATCTATATATCAATATATCTCTCTAACTAAATGTCTATATGTCTATATGTCTATCTATCTATCTATCTCTCTATCTCTCTATCTTTCTTTCTTTCTTTCTATTTATCTATCTATCTATCTGTCTATATGCATATCTACCTATCTGCCTATCTCTCTATATATCTATAAGTCTATCTGCCAATCTTTCTATATATCTATCAATTTATCAATTTATGTTGCTATCTACATATCAAGCTTTCTGGCTATCTGTCTAACTATATATATGTCAATCTATCTTTCTATCTAACTATCTGTCTGTCTGTTTATCAATTTATCTCTCTAACTATCTAATTATCAGTCTATCTATCTATAAGTATATCTTACTAATTGTTTATCTATCAATTTATCTATTTGTCTATCTGTCTATCTATCTATCTGAATGTCTATTTGTTTATCTATCTCTTTGTATATTTGTATATAGACCTATATGTCTATTAGTTTATAAATTTATATGTCAATCTTTTTATTTGTTAATTTGTTTATCTATCTATCTGTCTATATATCTATCTGTCTATATGTCTAATTATCCTTCTATCTATATGTCTATCTAACTATCTATCTATCTATCTTTCTATCTATCTGTCTATCTATCGATCGATCTATCTATCTATCTAAATTTCTATATGTGTATCTATATATTTGTCTATGTGTCTATTTGTCTATAAATCTATATGTCTATCTATATATCTTTCTATGTATCCATCTTTCTTTCTTTCTAACTGTCTTTCTATCTATATATCTATCTAATATATCTATATATCTGCCTATCTACCTATCTGCCTATCTATCTATCAATCTATCTATCTTTCTTTCTTTCAATCTGCCTATCTTTCTACCTGCCTAACTATCTGTATAAGTGTATATCTATCTATCTATATATTTAACAATATATCTATCTATATATATTTATATCTTTATATCTTTTTAACTATATATATATATATATATATATCTACTTATCTATCTATATATGTGTTTGTCTGTTTTTCTATCTGTTTGTCTGTTGGTCTATTTGTCTGTATGTCTATCTTTCTAATTCTATGTATGTCTATCTCTCTATCGATTTATCTATCTATTAATCATTCTATGTATCTATTTATCAATCAATCTATCTATATGTCTGACTATCTATATATATGTCTATCTATTTATCTTTTTATCTATCTTTTTTTATCTATCTATCAATTTATCTATCTACCTATATGGCTATCTATCTACCTATATGGTTATCTATCTATCTATTTAACTATCTATCTGTCAAACAATCTATCTGTCTATTTGTCTATCTATCTTTCTATCTATTTTTATATCTATCTATTTTGCTATATACCTATCTATCTGTCTACCTGTCTTCTGTATATCTATCTCTCTATCCATCTATGTATATGCCTATATGTCTATCTATCTAACTATCTATCTTTATATCTTTCTATTTATCAATTTATATTTATATTTATCTATGTAATTATATATATATATATATATCTATCTATCTATCTATTTATCTATCTATCGATCTAAATATCCATCTATTTATATATTTATCTATCTGCCTATCTGGCTATATGACTATATGTCTATCTCTCTTTGTCTATCTATCTATTTGTTTATCTGTCTAACTATATTCTCGTATATCTATATCTCTATCTTTCTGTCTATTTCTCTATCTATCTACTTTTCTATAAGTTTATCTATATATATGCCTATCTATCTATATGTCTATAAGTATATGTGTCTATAAGTATATCTATCGATATGTCAATGAATTAATCTATCTATGTATTATCTATCTGTCTATCTGTCTAAATTTCTATTTGTATATTTATACTTTTATATATGTATTTATCTATCTATCTGTCATTCTATCTATCTATCTTTTTATCTGTCTATAAATACTTCTATAAATTTGTTTTTCTATCTATTTGGCTATCTATCTATTTGTCTATATATCTATCTGTTTATCTATCAATCTAACTTTCTTACCATCTATCTATCTATCTATATGAATATCTATCTACCTGTCTATCTGTCTATCTATCTTTCAATCTGTCTACCTGTCTATCTGTTTATTTGTCTATTTATTCATTTATCATTCTAACTATCATATATATATATATATATATCTATGTATCTATGTATCTATCTATCTTTCTTTCTATTTGTCTATCTGTCTATCTCACTATCTCTCATATATCAATCTGTGTATAGTTCTATCTACCTATCTGATTATATGACTATCTGTCTATTTGTCTATCTATCTATATTTCTATCTCTTAATTTTTTTATCCGTCTATGTTTATTTATCTATCTGTCTATGTGTTTAATTTTTGGTCTATTTATCAGTCTATCTATTTATGTGTCTATCTCATTAACAATCTATCTATTTATCTATACTTTTTTCTATCTATTTATCTATCTATCGATCTATACTTTTTTCTATCTGTCAATATGTCTATATACATATCTATCTATCTCTCTATTAGCCTATTTGCCTATCTGTCTATATACATATCTGTCTCTCTATCTATCTTTCTATATATCTCTCTATCTATCTATCTATGTGTCAATATATCTATCTGTCAACCTGTCTATCTATCTATCTACCTATCTGTCTGTCTGTCTACCTGTCTATTTATCTATTTGTCTATCTGCCATTGTGTTAATCTATCTATCTATAAATCTATTTTGTTTCTATCTCTCTATGTATATGTCTATATGTCTTTCTATATAATTATCTATCTATCGATGTGTCTATCTATTTGTGTATCTGTCTATTTGCCTATTTGTCATTCTATCTATTTTTATAAATTTCTATCTGTATATCTATCTTTTTATCTATCTATCTATCTATTTGTCAATCTATGTATCTATCTTTCTCTCTATCTTTATCTCTCTATCTTTATCTCTCTATCTGTCTATCTCTCTATCTTTCTTCTTTCTATCTATCAATATGTCTATCTATCTATCTATCTGTCTGTCTAACTATCTTTTTACCTATCTATCTATCAATAAGTCTAGCTGTAATTTTTTTTACCTATTTATCGGTCTTTCTATCTATTTGTCTATCTATCTATATGTCTATATGTCTATTTATCAATCAATCAATCTGTCTGTCTGTCTTTTTTCTATCTATTTATCTGCCTATCTTTCTATCTATTATGTACTTTTTTGCCTATCTATAAATCTACATTTCTACCTATCTATATATCAATCTATCTATAAATCTATCTATATGTCTATCTTTTACATATATATATGTCTATATGTCTATCTATCTAATTATCAATCTATTTACATGTTTAAATTTCTATTTTTCTATCAATCTTTCTTTCTAGCAATCTATCTAACTATCTATCTATATATTTATCTATCTATATTTCGTTCTTTCTTTCTTTCTATATTTCTTTCAATCTATCAATCCATCTACTTTATATCTCCCTATTTGGCTATTTGATTATCTGGCTATCTTCTATCTAGCTATCTGTGTATCTAGGTATCCGTCTATTTGTAAATCTATCTATTTGTTTATATGTCTATCTATCTATCTATCTATTTATCTAACTATCTATTAATTTGTATATCTTTCTATCTATCTATTTTTTATCTATCTATTTATTTTTCTATCTATCTATTTTTTTATCTATCTATCTATCTATCTATCTATCTATATGTTATCTATATATTTGTATATATATAGATCTATCTATCAATCTTTTCAGTATATCTGTCTATCTCTATATCAATCTATTTATCTATCTATCTGTCTATATGCCTATCTATCTATGTATCTAACTGTCTATCTACATGTCTACAAAAATGCATATCTTTTTATCTGTCTCTCTGTCTATAAGTTTATCTATATATTTATATATTTCTCTATCTATCTATGTGTCTATCTATCTATCTACCTATCTACAAAAATGCATATCTTTTTATCTGTCTATCTGTCTTTCTATTTATCTATATATTTGTATATTTGTCTATCTATCTTTCTATCTATGTATCTTTCTTTTATCTATTTATTTATCTAATATAAATGTTAATTTGACTGTAAGACTATATGTTTATCTATCTATCTATTTGTCAATCTTGCTAGATGTCTATCTGTCTATGTTACATTCTTCTATCTATGAATATTGTATATCTATCTATTTGTTTATCTATCATTCTGTCTATCAACAATCAATTTATCTATCTATCTATCTATCTATCTATGTATCTCTGTATATGTTTAAATGTCGATCTATATAACTATCTATCAATTTATCTATCTTTCTATTAGTCTATATGTCTAAATATCTATCTATAAATCTATCTTCTTTCTTTTTTTCAATCTATCTATCTCTCTCTCATTCTATATGTCTACCTTTCTATCTGTCTACTTATCTATCTGTATTTCTATATATTTGTCTATCTGTCTATCTATCTATCTCTCTATCTTTCTATCTATCAATCTATCTATCTATCTACCAATCTGTCAATAAGTTTATATGTCTATCTGTGTATCGATCCATATTAATATCTAGCTATTAGGCCTTCTATCTAACTGTCAATCTTTCTATTTGTCTATATGTCTATTTACCTATCTATTTATCTTTTTATATATCTATCTGTACATATGACTATATATATATATATCTATCTATCTATCGATATATCTATCTATCTGTTTATCATTCAATCAATCTCTCTACCTACCTATTTATCTGGCTACCTATTTATGTGTCTATCTATCTATCTATGCATATGTCTATATTTTAGTACGTCTATCTATCTTTAAATCTATCTATCTATTTATTTTTCTATCTTTTTATCTATCTATCTAACTATATATATATATATATATATCTATCTATTAATTTATCTATCTATCTAACTAACTTACTATATATATATATATATATATATTTCTTTCTTTCTATCTATCCATCTATTTATCTATCAATCAATTATTCATTCAATAAATAAATAAATAAATCTATCAATATATTTATTTATCTATTTATCTATCTATCTATGTATCGATTTATCTATATATCTATCTTTTTATCTAGTTATCTGGTGATCAATCAATCTATCTATCGGTCTATTTTTCAATCAATCTATCTATATACTTGTCTGTCTATCTATTTAAATATCTATCTTTATGTGTATCCATCTATATGTCTATCTGTCTACCTATCTATTTGTCTATATATCTATCTGTCTATTATCTATTTGTCTATCTCTCTATATCTCCATCTGTCTATCTATAAACTATATATATATATATATATCAGTATTTATGTCCATATGTATATCTATCTAACTATCAATCTATCTATATATAAATCTTTGTATCTGTCTATTTCTTTATATGCATAACTATCTAGCTATATTTATATCTATCTATCTGCATGTCTAGTCTATCTATCTGTCTATTTGTCTATCTATCAGTTTATATGTCTATCTATCTATCTGCCTATCTTTCTATTTATTATCTACCTATCTGCCTATCTATCTATCTTTATATCTACGTATCTATATATCTATCTATCTATAAATCTAGCTATATGTGTATCTTATATATATGTATATGTCTATATGTTTATGAATCTAATTATCTATCTATCTATTTGTTTATCAATCAATCTTTATATCTATCTTTCTTTCTATCTATATGTTTAACAATCTATCTATATATTTATCTTTCTTTCTTTCTTTAATTATATATTTCTAACAATCTATCTATCTACTATCTATCTACCTATCTGGTTGTCTGATTATATGGCTATCTTATTATCTAGCTATCTCTCTATTTATCTATCTATATATTTGTCAATTTATCTATCTGTTTATATCTTTATGTGTCTATCTATCTATTTATTTATCAATCTATCTATCGGTCTATCTTCCTATCTATCTATTTTTTTATCAATCTATTTTTTATCTATCTATCTATTTATCGATCTATCTATCTATCTATCTATCGATTTGTCTGTATTTCTGTCTATCTATCATCTATATATTTGTAAATCTATATATCTATCTATCTATCATTCTATCTATCTCTTTTTCTGTCTATCTATCTATTTGTTTATGTATATATCTATTTATCTGCCTATCTATCTATGTGTCTATCTCTCTATTTCTCTATCTACAAAAATGCATATCTTTCAATTTGTCTATCTATCTTTCTATATATATATATATATATATATATCTATATATTTGTCTATCTATCTATCTAACTATATGTCTATATGTCTATCTGTCTATCTGTCTATCTGTCTATCTTACTATTGTCTATCTATCTATCTACATATATGTTTATCTGTCTATAAGACTATATGTCTATATGTTTATCTTTCAAAATGTCAATCTGTCTATATGTCAATCTGGACAGATGTCTATCTGTCTATCTGTTTATCTATCTATCTTTCTATCTATCTATCTGTCTATCTTTCTATCTGTCTATCTATCAATCTATCTATAGTCTATCTATATATCTTGATTTTTCTCCATGTATATTTGTATTTCTATCTATCTATCTATCTATTTGTCTATCTATCTGTATATTAATATATCTATATATATATATATATATCTATATTTCTATATATTTGTCTATCTATCTGTTTATCTATCTATCTATATATATGTTATCTATATATCTATCTATCTTTTTATCTATCTATTTGTCTATCTGACTATCTGTCTTTCTATCTATATGTCTATCTATCTATCTATCTATTTATCTGTATATCTGTTGATCTATCTATCTATTTATCTATATATCTATTTATCTATCTATCTTTTATCGATCTGTCTGTCTTTCGATTTGTCTATCTTTCTTTCCATCTATCAATGTATCTATCTATTTGTCCATTTGTCTATCTATTTTACTATCTATCTATATTATTGTTTATCTATCTATCTATTTATCTGTATATCTGTTTATCTATCTATCTGTCTATCTACCTATCTGTCTATCTGTATACCTATCTTTCTATCTATTTGTCTAGCTATCTATCTATCTATAAACCCTATCTATATGCTTATATGTCTATCTATCTATATATCTAATTATCTATCTGTCTATCTATCTATCTATCTATCAACTATCTATTTACCTAACTAGCTATCTGTGTATCTAGCTATCTGTCTATCTATCTATCTATTTATCTGTATATCTTTCAATCCCTCTATATTTTATATTTCTATTTATTTATTTATTTATATATCTATCTATTTTTCTATCTGTATATCTCTTTATCTATCTATTAATCAATCTATCTTTCTATCTATCTAACATCTATCTATTTTTATATCTATCTGTCTGTCTGTTTATCTGTATATTTATGTATCTTGTTTTCTATCTATCTATATATCTTTCTATATATCTATCTATGAGTCTATCAGTCTATCTCTCTTTCAATCTATCTATCTATTTGTATCTATCTATCTATATGTCTATCTATATATCTCTCTGTTTATCTATTTATCTATATGTCTATGTGTCTTCTATCTATCTATCTTTCCATCTATCTATCTATTTATCTCTCTATTGGTATATCTCTCTATCTGATAATATGTCTATATATCAATCTGTCTATATGTCCATCTGAAAGTCTATCTATATATCTATCTATCTATCTATTTATCTATGTATCTATATGTTTATCTATCTATCTATTTAAGTGTCGATCTATCTATCTATCTATCTATCTGTCTATTTGTCTATCTATCTATCTATCTATTTATCTGTATATATGTGTATCTGTCTATCTGTCTATTTATATATCTACATATCTATCTGTCTATCTATATATCTATCCGCCTATCTGCCTATCTATCTATCTATCAATCTGTCTATGTATCTATCTATCTATTTATCTATTTGTCCATCTATCTTTCTATCTATATATCTATCTATCTATTTAACTATTTGTATGTCTATCTATCTATTTGTCTATTTATAAATCTGTCTATAAGTTTAACTATCTATCTTTATATATATCTATATGTCTATCTGTAAAACTATCTATCCATCTATTTGTGTATCCACCTATCTATCTTTCTATATGTCTATCTGTCTATATAACTATTTATATCTCTATCTATCTTTCTTTCTTTCTTTCTGTATATCTGTCTATCTATCTTTCTGCATATATATCTATCTGTCTATTTATCTATCTACCTATCTATCTGTCTATCTATCTATATGTCTATTAATCTATCTTTCTTTCTTTATATCTATCTGTCTAATTATCTATCTGCCAATATGTCTATATATCTATCTATGTATCTACCTATCTGTCTATTTGTCTATTTGCCTACATGTCTATATATCTATCTATCTATATATCTATCTATTTATCTATTTATCTATCTATATAGCTATCTGACTATCTATTTAGCTATCTACATATCTATAAATAAGTCTATATGTCTATATGTCATTTAGTCTATATGTCTATAGGGCTATCTCGTTATCTAGTTATCTATCTATTTGTCTATCTATCTTTGTTTCAATCTAACTATTTGTCTATCTATATATATCTATCTGCCTATTTGTCTATCTGCTATTTGTCTATCTATCTATCTATTTATCTCTCTATCTATTTGTCTATCTATCTATTTGTATATTTGTTTATTTGTCTATCTTTCAATCTATATATTTTCATATCTTTCTAAATGTCTATCTATCTATATTTTTATTTGTCTATCTGTTTATGCCTATTTTCCTATTTGTCTATAAGTCTATATATCAATCTATAAACCTATCTAGCTATTTGGTTATATATCAATGTGTCTATTTGTCTATCTATTTTTCTTTCAATCTGTTTAAGTGTATATTTATCTATCTATCTATCTATTTATAATTCTATTTATCTATAAATCTCTCTATCTATTTTTTTATATGTCTATCTTTCTGTCAATCTGTGAATCTCTCTATCTATCTGTCAATCTATCTATCTATTTGTCTGTCTATTTGTCTATATGTCTCTCTATATATCAGTCTATTTGTCTATCTGTCGATTTGTCTATCTTTCTATCTGTCTCTCGATCTATTTGTCTATCTTTCTAACTGTCTATCTGTCTATTTATCTATTTGTCTATTTGTCTATATGTCTATTTGTTTATCTATCTATGTCTATATGTCAATTAATTGATCTATCTATCTGGCTATATGTATATGTGTCTATTTGCTTATATTCATATATGCCTTTCTGCCAATATGTCTATCTGCCTATCTCTCTATCTTTCGATATGTTTATC
>JAREIK010001824.1:94930-99930 GCA_029783825.1 Sapria himalayana
CAAATAGACATATTTATATATAGATAAATAGATAGATAGATAGATAACCAAATAAATAGATAGATAGATAGATAAATAGAAAGATATATAAATAAATCGATACATAGTTAGATAGATAAATAGATAAATACATAAATAGATAGATAGATATATTTATTTATTTATTTATTGAATGATTGTTTGATTGATTGATAGTTGGATATTTAGATAAATAAATAGATAGATAGATATATATATATATATAGACAAATAAACAAATAGATAGATTTAAAGATAGATAGAGCGATTGAACTATAGACATATACATAGATAGATTGATGGACATTTTTATAGATATATAGATAGAGAGATAGACAGATAGATAGACAGATAAATAGATAGATAGACTGAAAGATAGATATATAGATAGTAGATGGATAGACATATGTACATTTATTCATATTAATAGATAGATAGATAGATAGACATATAGACAAATAGGAAGATATATAGATAGATAGATAACCTAATAGCCAGATAGTCATATGGACAGATATACATATAGACATAGAGACTTATAGAAAGATAGCAAGATAGACAGATATATAGATATACAGATAAATAGATTAGATAGATAGATAGACAGATAGATAAATATATAAATAGACAGATAGACAAGTAGACAGATAGACAGATAGACAGACAGATAGATATACAGATAGATAAATATATAGATAGATAGATAAACAAATAGATTGAATTAAAGGTAGACAGATAGATAGAGAAAGAGAGAGATTGATTGAAAGAAAGAAAGAAAGATTTATAGATTGTTAGTTAGACATATAGACTGATAGAAAATAGATAGATAGATACATAGTTATATAGAAAGACATATAGGCATATACACACAAAGATAGATATATAGATAGATAGAATAAGAGATAGATAGATAGACACACAGAATGATACATAGATAGATTGATAGGAAGATAGATAGACAGATAGATAGATAAATTGATAAATATATAGATCTAAAGATAGACAAGTAGACAGATAGATAGATAGACAGATAGATAAATAAATAGACAGATAAAAAGATAGACATATAGATAGATAGATAGATAGGAAAATGGTAGATATGCAGATTGGCAAAGAGATAGATAGATAGACAATAGACAGATTGACAAATTGATAGAGAGATAGATAGATAGACATATAGACAAAAAGACAAAAAAGACAAAAATACAGATATACAGATAGACATCTAGATAGATAGACAAATAGATAGAAAGGCCGATATATAGGTAAAAAAAATTATAGCTAGACTTATTGATAGATAGATACGTAAAAAGATAATTAGACAGATAGATAGATAGATAGACATATTGATAGATAGAAAGAAGAAAGATAGAGAGATAGACAGATAGAGAGATAAAGATAGAGAGAAAGACAGATACATAGATTGAGAAATAGATAGATAGATAGATAAAAAGATAGATATACAGATAGAAATTTATATTAATAGATAGAATGACAAATAGGCAAATAGACAGATACACAAATAGATAGACACATTGATAGATAGATAATTATGTAGAAAGACATATAGACATATACATAGAGATATAGAAACAAAATAGATTTATAGATTGATAGATTAACACAATGGCAGATAGACAAATAGATAAATAGATAAATTAAAGGTAGACAGACAGACAGATAGGTAGATAGATAGATAGATAGACAAGTTGACAGATAGATATATTGACACATAGATAGATAGATAGAGAGATATATAGAAAGATAGATAGAGAGACAGATATGTATATAGACAGATAGGCAAATAGGCTGATAGAGAGACAGATAGATATGTATATAGACATATTGACAGTTAGAAAAAAGGATAGATCGATAGATAGATAAATAGACAGATAAATAGATAGATAGATAATGAGATAGACACATAGATAGATAGACTGATAAATAGAACCAAAATTAAACACATAGACAGATAGATAAATAAACATAGACGGATAAAAAAATTAAGAGATAGAAAGATAGATAGATAGACAAATAGACAGATAGTCATATAATCAGATAGGTAGATAGAACTATACACAGATTGATATATGAGAGATAGTGAGATAGACAGATAGACAAATATAAAGAAAGATAGATAGATACATAGATACATAGATATATATATATATATATATGATAGTTAGAATGATAAATGAATAAATAGACAAATAAACAGATAGACAAGTAGACAGATTGAAAGATAGATAGACAGATAAACAGATAGACAGGTAGATAGATATTCATATTGATAGATAGATAGATGGTAAGAAAGTTAGATTGATAGATAAACAGATAGATATATAGACAAATAGATAGATAGCCAAATAGATAGAAAAACAAATTTATAGAAGTATTTATAGACAGATAAAAAGATAGATAGATAGAATGACAGATAGATAGATAAACACATATATAAAAGTATAAATATACAAATAGAAATTTAGACAGATAGACAGATAGATAATACATAGATAGATTGATTCATTGACATATCGATAGATAGACTTATAGACACATATACTTATAGACATATAGATAGATAGGCATATATATAGATAAACTTATAGAAAAGTAGATAGATAGAGAAATAGACAGAAAGATAGAGATATAGATATACGAGAATATAGTTAGACAGATAAACAAATAGATAGATAGACAAAGAGAGATAGACATATAGTCATATAGCCAGATAGGCAGATAGATACATATATAAATAGATGGATATTTAGATGGATAGATAGATAAATAGATAGATAGATATATATATATATATATATTATATATATATATTTACATAGATAAATATAAATATAAATTGATAAATAGAAAGATATAAAGATAGATAGTTAGATAGATAGACATATAGGCATATACATAGATGGATAGAGAGATAGATATACAGAAGACAGGTAGACAGATAGAAAAATAGACAGATAGATAGGTATATAGCAAAATAGATAGATATAAAAATAGATAGAAAGATAGATAGACAAATAGACAGATAGATTGTTTGACAGATAGATAGTTAAATAGATAGATAGATAACCATATAGGTAGATAGATAAATTGATAGATAGATAAAAAAAGATAGATAAAGAGATAAATAGATAGACATATATATAGATAGTCAGACATATAGATAGATTGATTGATAAATAGATACATAGAATGATTAATAGATAGATAAATCGATAGAGAGATAGACATACATAGAATTAGAAAGATAGACATACAGACAAATAGACCAACAAACAAACAGATAGAAAAACAGACAAACACATATATAGATAGATAAGTAGATATATATATATATATATATATATATAGTTAGAAAGATATAAAGATATAAATATATATAGATAGATATATTGTTAAATATATAGATAGATAGATATACACTTATACATATAGTTAGGCCGGTAGAAAGATAGGCAGATTGAAAGAAAGAAAGATAGATAGATAGATAGATAGATAGATAGGCATATAGGTAGATAGGCAGATATATAGATATATTAGATAGATATATAGATAGAAAGACAGTTAGAAAGAAAGAAAGATGGATACATAGAAAGATATATAGATAGACATATAGATTTATAGACAAATAGACACATAGACAAATATATAGATACACATATAGAAATTTAGATAGATAGATAGATCGATAGATAGATAGACAGATAGACAGAAAGATAGATAGATAAATAGATAGTTAGATAGACATATAGATAGAAGGATAATTAGACATATAGACAGATAGATATATAGACAGATAGATAGATAGACAAATTAACAAATAGAAAGATTGACATATAAAGTTATAAACTAATAGACAGATAGGTCTATATACAAATATACAAAGAGATAGATAAACAAATAGATATTCAGATAGATAGATAGACAGATTGACAAATAGATAAATTGATAGATAAACAATTAGTAAGATATACTTATAGATAGATAGACTGATAATTAGATAGTTAGAAAGATAAATTGATAAACAGACAGACAGATAGTTAGATAGAAAGATAGATTGACATATATATAGTTAGATAGATAGCCAGAAAGCATGAAATGTAGATAGCAACATAGATTGATAAATTGATAGATATATAGAAAGATAGGCAGATAGACTTATAGATATATAGAGAGATAGGCAGATAGGTAGATATGCATATAAACAGATAGATAGATAGATAGATAAATAGAAAGAAAGATAGATAGATAGAGAGATAGAGAGATAGATAGATAGATAGACAAATAGACATATAGACATTTAGTTAGAGAGATATATTGATATATAGATAAACAGATAGATAAATAGATAGATAGAGATAGATAGATAGATAAATAGATAGGAAAATAGAAAGATAAGAAGTTACGCAAATAGAAATATTGACAGAAAGATAGATAATGAAATAGACAGAAAGAAAGATAGACAGTTATATAGATAGACAAAAAGACAGATATACATTTAAACAAACAGATAAATATATAGAGAGTAACATAGATAGATAGATAGATAGATTTATAGATAGATAAAAAGATAGATTGATAGACATATAAACAGATAGATAGATAGATAGACAGATATCAGATAGTTAGATAGTTAAATAGATGATAGACACATAAATAGATATAAAGATAGAAAGATAGACAGATAGATAGATAGACATTAGACTGATACCTAGATAGAGAGATAGAGAAATAGAGAGATAGATAGATAGACAGATAGTCTGATATTAGATATTCAGATACTTAAGCATATATATATAGACAGATAGAGAGATAGACAGATAGATAGAATGTTAGCTAGAGAAAGATAGATATACAGATACATAGATATATATATATATATATATATATATATATATACACACAGAGATAGATAGAATGATAGAAATATAGACAGATAGACAAATAGACAAAAACTAGACTGA
>JAREIK010001824.1:104930-181013 GCA_029783825.1 Sapria himalayana
CCTATGCTTCTCTGATCACCTTTTTTCTACTGTGATAAAGGTGTACGCGTCATGGCACACATGTCTAGTGAAAAATCTCATCACTTATACAAGCTTTGTATGGGGAATAATGCGGTACCATATCTATAAAAAATTTAAACCACTCAATCAAATCAAAATAAAAAAAAGTTATGATTTGATAAATATATAATACTATAGTATATATGTAAATATACACTAGTATTTCACTCGTACATATATTACTACAGTATATGTATATAAAAACTACAGTATTATGTGTACGTATATACTAAGTACAAATATACTCAGTATATAAGTACATAAATACTGTGGTATTATATGTAAGTATATACTGAGTATATACATACGTATATAATGAATATGTTGTTGCTATTGCAGTCACTGCTCCCGCTATTGTTGCCGCTCATGCAGCTGCTTTCATTACTACTGTCACTACCACTGCTACTACCGCCTCTTGTTGCAGTTGATGCTGCCGCCGCCGCCGCTGCCGTTACTGCTGCCGCTGCCCCTGCTACTGCCACTGGCACGGCTGCTACAGCTACTGCCGTCACTGCCACCACTGCCGCTGCTGCCAGTGTTGTCGGTATTGTTGTTGCTACCAGTGCTACCACTGTTTCCACAGCTTCCATAGCCACCGCCGCCGCCGCCACCACTACCATCGCCGCTACCGTCACCATCGATGCTGTCGCATGCCATTACTACCACCGCCATCGCTGCTGCAGCCTCCTCTGCTGCTGTCACCTCCGCCACCACCACTATCACCCTTGCCACTACCACCGCCGCTACCACTACTAAAAATATAAGTATGGAGGGTGATGATGCCTGCCTAATGAACTTGAGATTGACCGAGTTTTTGACAAGGCGGCAAGTTGCTTCTCCCAAAATAGGATCCGATATTCCTCCTAGACCAAAATTACACGACACTACACGAGCATCATGTTCAACATCATTCTAAGACCCAGTACAATTAGAACTAATCATTGCAAAATCTAGAGCAACAAAACTTATTTACTCATACGTTCGCTTTATACCATGTGATAATTGCATATCAATACAATTACTGAGATTTTTAAGATGAATTTTTATCAACCTGACTGGACTGGACCAGAAATATCATCCTGCAGCTTTAGGAAAAGTGTAATATACATTGCTTTTATTGCATACATCAGTAAGCAATTCACGATTATGACCATACTAGCCCGAGCAATTATATATTCAAAAATGTGTCTGTGTAAATGGGTGTGTATGTTTGACAATATATACATATCTACGAATAAATATATGCATCCACTTATATACATACTCGGTATATACCTACGTATATACTCAGTATATACATATATATATACTAAGTATATTCATACTTATATACTCGGTATATGTACATATACAGTGCATGGCATGCGCCACATGACTCTGAAAAGAAAGAGCTACCACATGAGGCCTAGTATTGCACTGCCAGAACATACACTCTGCATGGTAAGTAGAACCCTAGTATGATTAAAAAATTGCACAGGCTTCAGTCTTATACAAAAACTAATTTACAAATAGAAAATAAAAAAAGTTGCCTGGTGAAATTTAGAACAGTACCTGCCCTGACAAATAAAATTTTTATCATCCAAAACAAAACAAAAAAAAACAACACGTGCCAAAACAAAATAATATAATCCCCAATGACATTGATGCTACTTTAATCACAACATGCTTTCTATCTTATAAATATATCATGCTCATGAAGATAAATTTTCATCATGTATTTCTTATTATGTGTGGCGTTGTACTTGGTCTCTTTTACAGGTTTGGTTGCATTAGAAATGAGGCACCTAAATGCATGTATTTATATTATTGAATATGATATCAAAGTGGCGAAATAAAAGTGATAATGCCTCCACCACCACCATCATTTCAGCTAACATGTTGGAGACTGCCCCAAGACACCTCATGTTTTTTTAAAGAACAAAATTAAAAGTGTTTGGAGCATGCCCTCAATATAAGCACTACACTACCTAGACTAGATACAAGTGGAATAAAAAATACATAAATTAATATAGTGCAATAAATATAATGAATATTATATATTCATCACCTCAAACTTAAAAGAAAAAAAAATTAAGATACTCAAGATAATTCACATTAAAATCTTTGCCAACAATTGTGATGAGAATGCTTATTTAATGTCCTGTCACGTGCCCAACTCATGAGAGCCAGGAATGCCCTCGTCAGGGCCTAGCCATGGCATTTGGTCTGCCTCGCAAGGGCCTAGTCCCTAGGCCCTAGACCCCTGTAGGCCATGTCCCCTGTACAGTGTGTGCAGGTGGAAACTACTGAGCATGATGGTAGCATTATATTAATATTTTATACATAACATAGATGTGTTAATTGTTATGTGTATCTATATATACACATAATATAATTATTGTGTATTACAATATACAAAATACATTCATAATGTATATACAATGTACATACAATGTGTATATACACTCATATTGAATATAAACATATACACATTGTATATAGATAAAAATTATTGTGTAGATACATGTATAAATAATGTAAATACCAAATATATACATACATACATAGTATATAGAAAATTTAAAATTATGAATTATAAAAATAAAATAACATTAAAAAAATTCTTTAATTTAAAATTATAATTAATACTTATAAAATAAAAAATAGTAACATAATATTTCAAAATAAACTAAAACATAAAAAATATTACAAATCATTAAGTCATAAAATGAAAAAAATTATAAGATTATTTTCAATCTAACTATTATGATATGTACACCTTTTAATTTTATCATATACATCATCATATGTATTTTGTTGTAATGTAGGAATTTGATCCTGAAGACTCATCTATGTATTATGTTAATCTTTCTATCATAACAAATTTTCAATAATATTGATTGTAATTTGATTTTCCTATCTAAAATACTATTCACAATCATAAATACAATAGACTTTAATATATAATAAACACAGTAAAGATCAGAAAATTACGAGGCATTTAAGATATCACGAAAAAGATTTTATATAATTTTTACAAAGTCAATGCATCTAGATTCTTCATATCCTCTAAAAAAAGTATAACAATAATTGATGATAAATATTTTAACAAGTTATTCTTATAGTTCTAACTTATCACTTACCTCTAACTTATTTGAATTAACTCATATTCATATCTAGAACAATAAAGATGATAACAAGTTATTCATTTATAAATATGATATATGAATATATTCATATCTTAAGATAAAATGACTTAAGTTTATATATTCCATGAATCAAATAACTTTAATACATTATTGTACATCCTGACATATTCAATGTTATTTGATGTCTTTTTAAAATGTATATTTAATGAAATCTATTGATACTTTTTTTTGTATTGAATCTATTTAGCTTCAATGATATTATGTAATTTTTTAATAATAAATGATATGCTTTCAATGAGAAATATTCAATGATTTTCTTGGTATTAATTGAGAAGGATTGAATATGTTTGGTAGCATTTGATGATAATTCCATTTTATTCACAATTCCATTTAATATGACTTTTTATTATTCCATATGAACTTTTTTGATCAATTCAATCATTTTCAATATGTATGTAAGATATGTTAACATATTTTTATAGTTCATGATTAAATTATATGTGTTGGTGTTTCAAAAATAAACATACATCAAATAATCTGAAATAGAAAATTCATAAGAATAATGAAAAAAATAAACAATAAAATAAAATACAAACTAATAATGCTTAAGATTTGGATGATAAAAAATGAAAAAAAAAACTCTTTTATAGTTGAGCAAGAGGAGCTCTCAAATGAAAGAGCAAGCAAGATGAATCTTCACCCACCCATAGTTTACGTTTCCCCACATATCAATGATCTTCAATTTTATTTGTTGGATTTTTATACAAATTGAAAATTTTCAATGATATTCAATAATATCAAACATTTGTTTAATGATATAGGAGTTTAAATGATATATGATTTATTTTGATATATTTTAACATTTGTTTTATGACATTTGATTTTTTTATTATAATTACAAAACAATTCTTTGATATTTGACATCATAAAATCAATCCTACTTCATCAAATTAGAAATATAGATATTTTTACATATGTCCAAATTATTGTTCATTTTAAATATGAGAAATAACTCTTGGTACACTTGCTAGTAAAAATTTAAACAACATATACTTTAATGATTTAAATATGTTATATAAAACTAAAATATGAACATGTTGTAGAATTTTTAAAAAAAGAATATTCATAAATATTTGAATTCATAAAAAGTTATCCTAAAATGATTTAAAAATAAAGCACCAATATATAAAAATATAAAAAAAAATAAAAGGATAAAAATCATGAAAATTTATTACATTTCAAACAAAATAGTTAAAAAGTCAATTTTTCATGACATTTTATGGAAAAACTTTTAAGTCGATCAAAAATATTATAGAAATGTCAAGTAATTACCATTGAAAATATATCAAATAGTATTATCCCTCCATCAAATGAATTGGATAATGTTCAAGATTCCTTCAATCATCACTTACATTGCAAAAAATCCTCATAAAACTAAATTAATATACATTGTTTATATATATATATATTGCAAATTTAATGCATATTTATTATATAAATATACACAAACAAATAACATCATATGTATATATGCATATGCATATATGTATGCAAATCTATAAACATATATAGATATATTGATTATTGTTAAATATGATTATATATTTATATGTAGATTTTATGAATGATAAACATGTTCATATAAATTTACATATGTGTGATAAATGCGATCTTAAATAATGATTGAAATAAAAAATAATTACTTGCTTGTTTAATTTATAGTATTACATATATTTTTATGCACAAGAAGGCAATGGCTAAAAAATAAAATATAGAAAGAAAGGACATATTTTTGAACCAAAGATCATATTCTAATTATGATTCTGTGAAATAGAAAATAGAAAGAGATATTTAGTAAAATGAAGATTGTTGCTGGTGATAGTCATCTCTTAAAATATTTCTTTGCTAACTCTTCTCTATTTGGTTTTATTTGTAGTGTGTTCATTATCACTCCCCTTCAAGCATGGCAATGCAGCAGAATGAGTGCTAAACTTGTATTGAAAGTCATTAAATAAGAGGTATTGTAAACTTTCATGAAAATATCAACAATTTGTTTAGAGGAAAGATGACGGAGTTAAAAGATGCTGAACATGACATTTTCATGAATAAATTGGTAGTCAATTTCAATGTATTTGATGCAAGCATGAAACATATGATTATGTAATTAGTGATTATCATTTTAATTGTTACAAAGGAGGAGAGGTTGATGTTCGGGTTGAATGCCAGTGTCATGGAGAAGATATTGGAGTCACATGAGATCAGCAACATTAGTGACCATGGCACAATATTATGTTTATGCACTAAAGTGGGAGATGGTAGGTTACTTCTTGGAACCAAAATTGATGTATTTTCATTAATAAAATAATAGTTAATTTCAATGTGTTTGATGCAAGCATGAAAAATATGATTATGTAATAGGTGTGAATAACATTTTGATTGTCATAAAGTAGTCAATCATATCATATTCTTTGAATTTGGTGCAATATACCCATTTGTTGCCAATAACATTAACATTAAAATGTTTGGACACTAAAGTCCTAAGTATTATTAGCATGAATAGTAGCAAGTTCTTCTTGCATGGAAGCTATGCCAATAGAGACCCTTGAGAGTATTTTTATTAGTATCTTAAGATCATTGCTAAGAATCAAGGCAACATGAAGAAAGATGATGGAGAGACAAAATTACTCATTAAGATAGAAAGGGGATATTTCCATGTTGGGGTTGTTAAGGTAGATGAGAGGCAAAAGATGAAATATCTAGAAGGTTAGGATCTAAAGTATGGTTAGGAAGAGAATAGGTTGAATACGAGATTGAGGCAGAGGGGGATCTTGTATTGGGGAAGAAAATGTGGATGTTTTGAGGTGAACAAAATAATGAAATCTTGAAAAAATCAACAAGATGATGTGCCATTATGGAAGGCTTATTTGGTGTTTGATATAATGAAAGATATTCAATCTTATATGAATGTAATTCTTGAAAGCTATTCATCAATATTAGAAAAAGTTGTAATGGAAAGATTGAAAGAAAGATAATTCATTTTTTATATAGAGAAAACAAATCTCATTAAAGACAATGTGTTGAGAATAAATACACTGAAGTGTAAATGTACATATATACTCAATCAAGTTCCACTTGTAAAATCACTTGGCTACTCAATGGATGTTTTCATGTAGATATCAAGTGAATAAACAAAGCACAAATTACATGATAAGAAATATTAAATAGAAATGCATAATAGTCTATAGAAGTTCATAATTTAGTAATGAAAGAAACCTAATAGCGAACCTAATATGATTACAAGTTTCAATTTTATGAACATTTTTTTCAGCATTCATTAGTTTAATAAGGAAAAAGAAGACAGTATGTGATAGCTATCATCCAAATCATACAAATTTTTTGGGCTGGTTTTCATTGATCCATAGCTCCAATATCTCATTTTAAGGAGCAGTAAACTCATGGGATTTGTATGATTTCATTACAAACTCTTGTAGTGTTCCCCAAGTGTACCCAATGGACTGATGTTGTAAATTGTTAAACAAATTGGAGTTATATTACTCTCATTATTATAGGAACATTGTGATATGATTATAAGTTTCCAAATTTTATGAATATTTTATCAGCATTCATTAGTTTTATAAGCAAAAAAAAAGTAGCACATGATAGCTATCATCCAGATCATATCTGATTTTCTGAAGCTGTTTTGCATTGATCCATAGCTCCAAGTAATTATAAGTAGTTATACATAAATGGATACAAATTATAAACAAATAATATAATATATATATATATATATATTTACATAGATGTATAATAGTTAAAAATATAGTATTATTTAAATATATATAGTTTTATTTAGTTTTATAAATATTTATTTATAGTTATACACATATAATTAACATAATGTTGTATATTATATACATGTAATATAAATATAGTTGCATGTGTTACACATATAGTTATACATATAGTTATACTTATCTTTATACATGAAGGTATATATATTAATTCATATAATGTTATATATTATCATATAGTTATCTATAGGTATATATATGGTAAAATACATTTTTATATACTAATATATAAAAATGTATATTAAATATATGTTATTATTTATATTTTTAAATATTATTATGTTTAATATTTTATAGTTATACATATAATAAAATACAATTATTTATAGTTATATGTTATTATACATATAGTATATATAGCTATAAATATTTTTATATAGTTAACATAATTAATATAGATATATTCATACAAATAGTTTTCACATAAATATATAAAGTTATAAATAATATATAGATTTACATATATATATATACATAGTTACAAATATAGTTCTATTTAATTATATAGAGTGTTATATAGTTATACAATATTTATATATAGTTATACAAATATTTATATATAGTTATTACACATATAGTTAAACATAATATTGTATGTTATTATACATGTAATTTTAAATATAATTAAATATGGTTATACATATAGTTACACAAATAGTTATAATTATATTTATACATGTAGGTATATATATTTTTTTATAAAATTTTATATATGTATACATATAGTTATCTATAAGTATATATATGGTAAAATACATTTTATATACTAATATATAAAAAAGTATATTAAATATATCTTGTTAATTATATTTTTAAATATAGTTATGTATAATATTTTATAGTTATACATATAGTCAAAGAAAATTATTTATGGTTATATGTTCTTATACATTTGGGATCCAATGGCAAAAGAGAAAATATAAAACAAACAAGTTCAGCTTACAACAGATCAGAACAAAGTAAGTGCAGTCTTGTATTTCAGGCATGCAATATATAAATATAAATACAATTTGAATCCCCCTAGAAACAGATGATGTCATCCACATAACAGAACAAAACTCAAGCAAAATATGCAAAGATTAGATCCGCATCCATATATATCAACAAAGTTTGCCTCATCTTGCTAAAATTATTTGACTTGCTGGCAATGTAATTGGAAAGCCAACCAAGACCCTCATAGAGGCCCTCACCAGAGGTAGCACAAGGTGCTCTGAATGTGCCAATGCTGTTGGAGAAGATAGTGAAGTCCTAGCTTTTCAATAATTTTCGCTGCATTCATCGCACTGGAAAGATCTTGCTTATTGGAAAACACCAGCAAAACTGCATCTCTAAGTTTTTCCTCGTTTAGCATCCTATGCAACTCAATTCTAGCTTCAACAACTCAATCTCTATCATTGCTGTCCACCACAAATATGAGACCTTGCGTATTTTGGAAGTAATCCCTCCAGAAAAGGGCAAATCTTATCTTGACCCCCAACATCCCACATAGTGAAATTGATATTTTTGTATTCAACAGTCTCTACATGAAGACAATAGTAGAATTGTGGTGATAATTTCACCTAACTTCAATTTATACAGAATGGTTGTCTTACCGCCAGCATCAAGACCTATCATCAAATTCTAATTTCCTTGTTGGCAAACAGCATGATGAACAGCTTTCACTATAAGAAAAATCTCATATTGCTAGGGATAATTCCCTAGCTAAATGGGAATTTTTCGTCGCTAAATGGGAAATAGCAATGGAATACCGACAGATCGGTCCCTTTCTAAAGTGCTCCATGCAAAATTTTAGCGATGAAAGTTCCCTAGCTAAAAAATTAGCGACAAAATTTCCTTGCTAAAAAAGAAAAATTCCGTAGCTAAAATAGCAAGGATAAATGAAATAATCCATCGCTAAACAAAAATAATGACGGAATATTCCCTAGCTAAAGTGCTGATCTATAAATTTTAGCAACGGATATAGTCCCTGGCTAAAAAAATTTAGCGATGGAAAATCTGTAGCAAATTTTAATATTTCCTAGCTAAATTAGCTAGGAAAAATTTCTAAGCTAAATTAGCAAGGGATTTTTCCCTTGCTAATTTAGCAATGGATTTTTCCATAACTATTTTAATTTCAAAAATAATTTCAGAATTTAATTTATTTTTAAATTTTTAATTAAATAATTTAATATTTTTATGTCAAATTGAATAATAATTGAAATTATAAATAATTTATAATAAACAAAAAATAAATCATTTAATATCTATTCAAATTCAATATTTTACATAATTGAAACAAAAAAAATAATAAACTATATTTCATCTTATTCATCAATGTATCTAATTGACAGTGCATTAAAGTATAATATTTCCATTCATTGAGTTTTCTTTCTCTCCCTCTGCTCCTCCGATCCTCATTTGTCTATTGCGCCAAAGTTTTCCGAGTCACGACACGTAATGTCTATTGAAAAATCTCATTCATTTATAAAAGCTTTGTATGAGGAAACAATGTGGTATCATATCTATAAAAAATTTAAATCACCCAATCAAATTAAAAAAAAGTTATGTTTTAATAAATATCTAATCCTGTAGTATATATGTAAATATATACCAGCATTTCACTCATACATATATTACTATAGAATATGTACATAAAAGCAGCAGTATTATGCGTACATATAAACTGAGTACAAATATACATAGTATATATGTACATAAAATACCATATAAACTGAGTACAAATATACATAGTATATATGTACATAAAATACTTTAGTATTATAAGTACATATATTCTGACTTTATTCGTACGTATGTACCTCATTTGGTGATGTTGCTGCTACTCCCCTTTCCCCTCCTACCGCTGCTGCGATTGTCATTGTCGCTGCTGCTCCAGTCGATGCTACCATTGATGCCGTTGTTGCAAATACCACTATTGCTATCGCTGCTACCACCGCTGCCTCTGCTGCCACTACCATTGTCTCCGCCGTCGCTGTAGTTGCCGCCGCCGCTGCCACCACCGTCGCTGCTCCCGCCAGCACCACTTCCCCCACTACTGCTACATGTCGTAGTTGCCGCTGCCACCTTTGGAGTCGCTGCTACCTCCTCGGTGCCGCCTCTACCGCTGCTTCTAGTGCAGTCGCTACTACCGCCGCTGCTACTGGTGTAGTGGCTGCAGTCACTACCGTTACCTCCGATGTCACAGCTCCCACCGTTGTTGCCGCTGCTACGACCCCCGCTGCTGCCGCCGCCACCACTACTGCCACTGTCTCTTTCGCTACCGACCCTGCCACAGCAGTCGCTGATACTACTGATGATAATAGGTTTTTACATACCTATGATAGGCTAAAACTCTACCCAAAAAATTCGGAGAGACGCAAACATTTTCACAGATATATAAAAACAATTATTATAGACATGAACAAACACAAATTAAAGTTGATTGTCATACAACCTTAAACTAAAATTAAATTAATAATTTAATATTTTTATATTAAATTTAATATAAAAAACTATAAATGAAAATTTTAAATTAAATATAAAAAAACCATCTGATAACTTATTCTAATACAATATTTTTAATAACTAAAAAAAATTATATTACATCTTAGTTATCAATGTATTTACCGACTGTGGATACAGTATAATATATCAATGCATTGACATTGCTTTCTCTCCCTCTGCTCCTCCGATCACCAACTTTCTGCTGCGAAAATATTGTCCGAGTCATGGTGCTTCACGGTTATTGAAATATCCATTCACTTATACTAGCTTCATATGGGAAACAATGCGGTACCACATCAATAAAAAATTTTAACAACTAAATAAAATCAAAATAAATTAAAAAAAACTATGTTTTGATAAATATATATTACTGTAGCAAAAATGTACATATATACTTGCATTGCACTCATACATATATTACTTCAGTATTTATAGATATAAATTATAGTATTATGTGTGCATATATACCGAATACATATATAATCAGTATATATGTACATAAAATAATGCAAAATTATATGTACGTATATACTGAGTATATATGTACGTATATACCACATTTGTTGCCGTTCCTGCTACTCTCCGCTATCGCTGCCACCCTTACCGCTGCTGCCACTACCATTGTGGCTGCTGCCAATGCTGCCGCCGCTACCGGTGCTACCGTCATCACCGATGCAGCCTCTACTGCGGCTGCTGCTGATGCTGCCGCCGATGCTGATGCTTCTGCCGTTGTGGCTGCTGCCGATGCTGCTCCACTGCCACCACTACCGATGCTGCCGCTGTAGCCGCTGCTGCCACCGATGCCGATGCTGCCACTAATGCTACTACTGCCTCTCCTGCCTCCCCTATTGTCGCCGCTGCTGCCGCTACTGTGGCTGCCACTCCTGATAATAGGGATTTACATACCTATAATAGGCTAAAACTCTACCCAAAAAATTCAGAGAAACACAAACATATTCACAGATATATAAAAATAGTTAATATAGACATGAACAACCACAAATTAAAATTGATTGTCATATAGTTTAAACAAAAATTTAATTAAATAATTTAATATTTTTAAATTAAATTTTATAAAAACAGAAACTATACATGAAACTTTTAAACTTAACAAAAAAATTCATTTAATAATTTATTCTAATACAATATTTTAAATAACTAAAATAAAAAAATAATAAAAAAATAACTAAAACAAAAGTATAATCTATTCATGCATTGACGTTGCTTTCTCTCCATCTGCTCCTCCGATCACCAACTTTCTGTTGCGAAAATGTTGTCCGAGTCATGGTTCATCATGTATGTTGAAAAATCCCTTCGCTTATACGAGCTTCGTATGGGTAACAATGCAGTATCATATCTGTAAGAAATTTAAACCACTCAATCAAATCAAAATAAATAAAAAAAATATGTTTTGATAAATATATATTACTGTAGAAAATATGTACATATATACTAGCATTTCGCTCGTACATATATTACTGTAGTATATGTACATATAAACTACAGTAATATATATACATATATACTGAGTACATATATACTCATAAAATACTATAGTATTATATGTACGTATATTATGACTATATACGTACGTATATACTATATTTGTTGCCGTTGTTGTTGCTCCCACCATCACTGCCCCTGCCCCTGCCTCTGCCGCTACTACTACCCCTACTGACGATTCTGCCAGTGCTGCCGCTGCTACTGTCGCTATAGACGGTGCTGCCACAGCTGCCGCCTTTGCCGCTCTACTAGTGCGGTCGGTGCTGCTGCCACTAACCACCGCTGCCTGCTGCCGCCGCTACCACCGTTGCCTGTTGCCACTGCTGCCATTGTTGCATGTGCCTCCACTACCGCTATTGCCAAAATAAAATCCAACATTATTCATGTTTTTATATAAAATTATATGCAAGATAAAATGCACCTTACTTTATATATCTTATTTTAGGAAAATCTTGCGATGTAGGTCCCATCTCACTAGGCAATATATCTCAAAAATAACATCATTAAAACACACATAAAAAATTCAAATTTAACAAAAACTTTAATAATTCAAAATAAAAGTTATTAATTGATATTTTATTCTTGGCCTAGAACAATAAGTTTCATCATAGGTTGTATACAAAAGTACGCAAAGCCAATATTATTAAATATGCAACAAAACATAAACTTCACCTTGCTAAATCTAATAAAAATTTCAAAATGAAATATATTTGTGCAAAAAGAATACAAAAATAACTAATCTTTATTAAAATATTTAAGGGCCTAAAATATAAGTATGATGATAACGACCATACCTAGCACATGATGTTCCTACTTGACACATGATCTAGGAGAGTTTGATATCTCGAACTCTAGGCCTATTATATTTGGAGAAAGATATTTAGCATTACACCAAGTCATAACTTGTAATATAAGGACAAATGATATTTACTTGTATTGTAACTACAATATAAGAGAAACCAAAGTCTATAAATAAAAAATAAAAGACTATGAGCAGCTCATAAAGGTTAGGTGATTCCATAGAACGAAAAATCAATTGAATCTACTATAGACTTCCATGCAGATCCGTGCACGGCTATGGCTCTTTCAAACTTGAGCTTTAATACTACCTTCTTACACTCATCAAACTTTTGGCCATCATCTTGATCCATTGAGAAAATTTATTTAACCTGATTCATGTTTATCATAGAAGTTATGATGAAAGAGACCCATGGTGTTCATGATCATCAAATATGTTGACTGAAACAGCTTCAAACATGGTATTGATTAAAGATGAATGAAGTTTGTTAACCAAGCTTATTGATATGATTGGAACCTACTAAAAGTCATTCAATGCTTCTTTGTAATTCCCCATGGCAAGATATGCAGCACCTCATCTTAAATAATCCTATAATTTCGGACAAATGTTAAGAGGAAGAAAAATAAAATTATTCACAGCAGACTCATGATGCATTATGTGCCTTGGAATAGTAAGGATCACAATTGATAGCCTTGGAAACATCCTCTACAGCACACCCATTTTTTTCCAGTTTGGCATGGGCAATTGCACGATTGGCCCAATACACAGCATTCTGATCATGTAAATTGATAGCTTGTGTGTATAGTTCTATAGCATGAGCAAACCTGTTGGCACAAAAAAAGATGACAAACATACTCATCAATGTTAATATTGATCGAAATGACAAATCTAGCTAAGATTAAAATTGATGAGACTATATGATTAGCCATCATAAAAATTAGTTCAAGAAATAGCAACCTTACATACAGATTATATTAGATCTTACTTATAATGAAATGACAATGAATTTAAATATGCTTATGTTCTCGTTATATATCAAATTTGAATGCTTAGTTATTTGATTATCATAGTCAAACATAGAAAATTTATCTATTTGATGCAATATATGAATATCAACTCTCATATAACAATTACTATTACTAAGCATTCCACCTTAATATTCTCAATTTAAAATCGATATCTATCTTAATTCCTTGAGGAAAATTTTCTAGGTACCAACATGACTCACATGGGAACGTGTCGCATGAATATTGGCAGGCATGAGATTTTGTTTTATGAAATTCTCAGAAAAATATATGGAATGGAATTATTAAATTATCATACATCTTCTAATTCATAAAATAACTATAAAATTTAATTTTTTATTTACTAGTAATAGTAAAAACCCAACTTTTACTTCCAATAGATGAACACATGAGCTCAATTATACTTGACTAGAGTTCGATTGAACTCGAACTCTACTCAAGTTCAATTGAACTCGAACCCGACTCATATCATTAGCAGCCCTAATTATTATTATGAACTACTACTACAAAATAATAAGTTATTATACGTACTATGTTATATATGGTTGATAATGTTAATAACACAAAAGAAACAAACATATTGATGACGATGATACTCATCCTATTAAAACAATATTTTAAACTAAAAAAATCACACCCATGATTGATATTTATTGATATTCTAAATCAATGAAAAAAAAATGCTTCATGTCATCACCAAATTAACATCATAGATAGAAAAAATTTACCAAATAATTATGATCATAGTTGTTAGAAACTTGTGATACAAGAAATGATATAATAATACAACATATATTTTTTAATAAAAATTAATAGGTTTCAAAATTTATATCTTATTTTAAAACATACCTTACAATACAAATACTAAACATGATATGACATGTGATACTATGATAGAACAATACATTGATTCTCAACTATTTTCTATAATTAAAAAAAAATCAAATTAATTTTTCCCGTTAAAGAATTTATTATATTAATTATTCAAATATACAAAAGAATTAAAAAATAATCATAAAAAAATAAGCAAAAAAATCTTATACAAAAGATTACATTTTTATTATCATATACTATAATTCATACTTTTAATATATATTTATACAAATATATTCTTTTACATATTTTTTACAACGTGAAAAAACTTATTCTACATGATACGATATAATACATAATACAGAAAAATAGAAAAATAATATTCAATATATTTTATGAGCTAACAACTATGATTATAAAGCAGGGAAAGAAAATATGGACAAGAAAAGCAACATATATACATCACACACACACACACACACACACACACACACAACTTGCATAGTATTTGAGAGGAGAATGTAAGGGCTAGTGAATAAAACTAAAAAAAAAGAGAGCAAGCTAGGATTGAGTTTCTAAAGATAATGAAAGTTGGCTAAGGGAGACTAGAGTTAAGTTAAGAAATAACAACATAAAAGAAATAGCTTAGTTAGCCATCTGTAAACATGATTTCTCTAATGAAAAAAAATGCATAGATAAAAGAGAAACACATAAGCTGCTCTAATTCGATTAGAATTATGGTTGAGTTTCATAGTAACTAATGCACAAGTAATAATCATGCCCAAGAGTATTGAGATAGAATTACTAAAAAAAGTCTTCAATAATCAACCTAGCGAAAAGCTATCCTTTTTCTTTATTATTAAGATAAGGCATTAGCCTTAAATATCCTATGATATCTATATTCATATCTTCCCTTGAATAAAAAAAATTCTGATATGTCACTTTGCCTTTTATCGTTTAAAAAAATCATATCCCCTCATAACACTATGGCAGACTAGTCGGACCCCAATGAGATAGAATTCTTAAGGATGCCTTACTTTTCATGCCATGTGCTTCCTCCAATGCCAGAAATGGGGCTGCCCTCTATTATACAACAAAGCACATTCCTAAACAAGCTAATTAAGAGAAGTAAAGGTTGCTCGTAGATAAAACTAGTCAAAATGAGAAGGGTGACAATAATCGCATGCAATTCTTGTTAGGGTGCTCATAGATATAAAGAGCTCTATGATCTTAAGCAGAATATTTGTTTGTTTATGTTAAGTGGTGTGACGCTGAAAGCTCAATCGATTTATTTTGAATGTAGGACATCCATAAAAATGTGCTAACTATTTATTTGCAAGGGCAATGAGCAATCGAGAACAAGGATGATAGATGGAACATTGATCCAATGGTTGAGCCTAATGTGATAGAGATGAATAAGCTCATTTCCTTGAAAGGTTGTTTAACTAGTTGAAATAACACAGAGTGTTGCCCCACATATTTATTTGCATAGTTGAATTTCAAATGAAAGATGCAAGGTGACAAATAAAAAAAATAGAATTGAAGAGGAACTAGAAGCCTTAAGCACTAGGCCTGAACTATTCTTTTTTCTCTTTGAAAACATAGGTGGAGAGAGGGGAAGGATAAAAATTTGTTTACCCGTTTAGACTATTTCTATGTTACAAAATCTTCTTCTTCAAATGAGCTTTAAAGGGAACTTAGAATACTTCATCTATTGTATTTTGTACACACACACACACACACACATATATATAACCTATGGGCTGGCTGGCCTTTTGTTTTGAAGAAAGAAACCTTAGTTAGGATAATGAAGACAAAGCCTTGCAACATAAGTCATTAAAATATTATTCGATATTACCATCAACAACAAAGCGTGGCTTCTCGTCCTAGGACCACTAAGGTTTTTTTACTTAATTGGCCTTGTATATACTATCTCAACATATATAAGAGAAAGTCTGATCAAAAACATAACTACAAAGTCTTTGTATATATGCTATCATTAAAGGTGAATACTTTTTTAATAAGAATACAAAAATAGCCCTACAATGCAAACTTGCCACCTAAGGACCAAGTCCACCACATCATACCACCAACCTCCAAACTATATTACGAAATAACTAATTATATTTCAAATGAATTTATTATTGTGATTGCAATTATTAGGCTATTTTAGGTTGATTTTCATTGAATAAGAGTTGGTGAGAGATGTTATGATGAAAAATACTTTGAAAAATAGAGATCTTTTAACAATGTCATTATTATGCAAAATCAAGACCCTTTTTATATTGTCCAAAGCCATGCAAAATCAAAACATTCATCAATGTGTACAATTAGTCAAGGTAATCTTTTTCAATATACATCCATGGAATTATCATAATTATTTCAGCAAAATAAATAACTAAAGTAAAATTCAATGAGATTATTAGAGTGGCATTATCTAGTATATAACACTTCAAATGATATGATAGATTTCACTCAAAATGCAAACAAAATTAATGGTCATCAAAACTAATATGATTGTGTTTTAACTCCTTGTTGATTTTTATCTAGTGAAAACATTCTATTAGATAAAACATTCAATTAGTAATGGGTGTAACAAAGTTCAATTGGATAACTTTCAAACAAGATCCAAAGCCACGTTAATGGTAATTCACATATTGTGGTTATTTAAAGCATCTACTTCTTGAATTGGAGCATGAAAAATGTCAACACCAGATGATGATATTCATGTGGTGTCTATTTACATTGGGAAATTAGGTAACATAGAATCAACTATGGATAGCATTAGGCATGATGACAAACCCTACGAGTTTGGGCTCATACTTTCAAGTAGGTAGACATCAAATACACATGTTCTAGTTGTAGAATAGCATTAGCTAAATAAACAAAATCAATCAACAGAAATGAAAAAAAATTGTTAGAAGAATATGGAAAACTATATAAATACATATAATAACTATTTAAAATAAAAAAGAAAAATTTATTAAAATGTAGAGAGATGTTTTATCACTAATTTTATTTAGGCAATCTTACTGAAATAGGATGAATGCTTTTATTAAAATGCAACATTCGATTAGAACCTAGCTTTTTAAATTGGGGCGAAATGACATATTTGATCTTTTTAATTATTAATTATCTTTGTTTAACTTTTTTTTTTGCTTAAATTTGTAAAAGGTGTGATCCGTTATTTTATAACGTATGAATATTAATATGAGATATTTGATTTTCTTTGAGAAATGCATAATTAGTTTTTCTAAAGTATATTATAAATCCATGAATTAATGAAAAATAAAATAAATTATATTTTGGTGCACTATTTAAAGCTAAATTAAAGCTATATATATATATATATATATATATATATGTATGTATGTATGTATATGTATATGTATGTATAAGCATATATATATACATATAAATATATGCATCTATAAATAAATATATATAAACAAGTATATAAACACACACACATACATATAAACTTGTACATATAGATTTCTATATATATGTTATCAAAATTGTTTTTTTATATAGTTTATGTAGGCTTATATATATATATATATTAATTATATAACATCTATATATACAAATGTATAAATATAACATATGTTGATATATATATAAAGTATATAATTAATATATATATACATATAACTTATGTTTTATATATATGTAACAAATGCATATATCTATATATATAATGTTTGTGTGTATATATATATATATATATATTAATGAATATATACATATGTATATATATATAATGCTTATATATAACATATGTTTATACATATTTATTTATATATATAATCATATGCGTAAGATTTATCAAATTCAAAGACCATAACAAGAACTTTTTATATGTTCACTTTTTTAAAGCTTCATTGAGACTTGCAATCACATAAGGTTTGCCATCATCTTCGTATCTCACTTCAATGTTAATAGTGAATCAATTTTTTTGGGTTGTTTATTTACCTTAGCCACTTGAATCCTAAATATGCATAGTTTATAAAAGTTTAAAACATGTTTGTTTTTTTATGATGATATTTTTGGTATGTTTTAGACCATTATTTGAGCTTAAAAGAGGTTGAAAGTACAATCAAAACTACAAAGCATTAAAATCATTATAAAAATGAAGTTTTTAGTACTTGCATAAATTCGTTAAATACCACAAACCTAGTTTATATAATAATCGAAGGGATTACTCTTTAAATATATCTTGTCCCATGAAATTCAAAAGGACTTACGAAATTTTAAAGTTTGCATCTATGGGAAGATAACTTTCAGTTATTAGAGTTGATATAACTTGCCTAGGCAAAAGGCTATGGCAGATATTGGAGTTGAGAGTTTTTAATTTATACCAAATACTAAAAGCAATCCAATTACCTAATCCTCCCTCTATTTTTTGAGCTTTTAGATTTTTCTTTTTAGTCAATTGATTGTCAATAAGAATTATAATAGTATTATAAAATAAAAGAAAAAACTCATATTGCTATTTTTTTTTTCATTTATTGGATTTAAGTTTCTGTTAATGAATAATGTTTTTGTGTTTTTGTTCGTAAGCTTTCTACTTCTCTTCTTTCTTGTATGATTCTTTTTATCTTCATAATGATTTGTTTGTGTTGAAATATCTTCTCTTTATAAGTCCTCATTTGTGCTTCTATTCATTTTTGACTTCTAATAATTCTTTTTTAATGTCTTTGTACTTCTGTAAGAATATCATTAGTTTTTATTTTTCTCTATAACTCATTTTTGAAAACTTTTCTATAACTACACCTTTTGTTTTAATTATATCCAGGCATCCCAACACACACTCACTCACTCACTTATGTGTGTGTGTGTGTGTGTGTGTGTGTGTAAATATGTGCATACACATATTTACATATATAGTATACATACAAACATACATATGTATGTATATATTTATATATAAAAAATATATTCACATATATTAAACACACACACACACACACACACATATATATATATATATCAAACATACACAAATATATGTATGTATTTATTTATGTATTTATACAAACAATACACATATACACAACCATATATATAAATTATATAAATATATATATATATATATATATATATATATCTATACTTATACACACACACACACACACACATATATATATATAAGATATATATGCTTAACAAATATCATTCTCTTAGATTTTCCTTTAAATGATCTTTAAGTCACTACAAGCCGACTTTAATCTTCTATATGTAATAATTTCATTTTTACACAAAAAATATTCAAATAAAGTTAATTTTTTAAATAAAATAAATAGTACTAAAGTATGATTATATATATATATATATATATATTAAAATACATAAAATTAAATTTTTCTTTTTGTTTTTTTAAATAGGTAATAAAGATTAAAAAAACTCTACTTTCATGGAGTTATCAATGACTTGAATGTGAAATTTTGATAGTTATAATATATTATCTAATTTAGATATTTCATTCTTAAAGATGAACCTCAAAATTTTAAACCTTAATTAGTCATTGAAATCATGATTTTTGGATTCCACTACCGAGTAGTATCGATAAAATCTTACTTTTTAGAACCTAAATTTAGTAAATTTCACAAGGTATATCAAAATTATCCATCAACTAAACTACTAAAAGTTTTACCTATATTTCTCTTTCCCAATCCTTCTCTAAATTAATCCATCCAATAACTTAAAAATTCAAATACCATAATTTAAGATCCAAGTTATTATAAATGCATTTGTTCTAAATTTTTTCATAATTCATGATGTAATCTTTATACCCGTCATCATAAATATTAAGATCATCCTCATCCATAAAGACATCTATACTTGATTATATCAATTTTAAAAGCAATTAGAATACCTTTGGAAAATTATTCGAGTAATGCATAAACTGATTAGCATATGCCAGCAAGTATAAGTTACAAAAAAGGAAGCAGATTTATCATATATATCACCAAATTAGGTAATAAAAATTTATATATCAAAATAATTTTTACATTATGAGTCTTGCATGATCAGGTATTACCTAATGTGTACAACTATAACATAATAGTTTAGGTTCATCCACTAGTATGAACTTTCTTGGTGTTGATGAAAGAAGAGTGAGATATTGTAGATTTGATTTGGATATAAAGGAAAAGTTAAATTTGTAGTACTACATGGAACTAGTTGGACACTTGAAAAACGAAGATAAAAGTTTATAAAAATCCTAAGAGTTGAAATTTAGAAGAAACTAATTACATGACTAATCAACGTACAAAGTTTTATATATTTTATATAAAAATGTGATTCTTATACTAATTGCATGAATTTTATAAAATAACTCCAAAATTCACACTCTCTAATAAACATATTGCTATAACCCATAATTTATATATCATCCTTTTTTTTATAAGTAATAAAGCACTATAAAATTTGTTCGAACTATTCTATTTTTAGATTACAGCATATTTCCCAAAATAAAAATTAAATCTCTATTTTAATTTTCTTCATTATCATCCCGGTGTCACTGGATTTTCCTTCATATTATCTTCTATTTTTTCTTTCCAAATGTAATAAATTATTATTGCAAATGTGGATTTCCTTTGAATGTTCCTTGGAGACCCACATGAATATTCTATTTTCATCATTTTGAAGATGTTAAAAATTGAATCTTTTACATCTTTTGTCTGCATCTAGCATCATATTTCCTTCCATAATATATTCTATTTACATCTTTACAAATAGAACATTAAAAAAAGATGGTTAGAAATTCACTATCAAAATTTTGTGGGATTGAGGTTGAGAAAAGTTGATCTTTGGTTCTTAATCTACCCAATTCTGCTATTCAAAAATAGTTAGCATGTTTTTGGATGTAATTTTTAAACCAAATTATTTTATAATTTATATATCATCCTTGATTTAGCTAACCATATATTATATATGTCATTTTTTAAAAAATAATATATCTAATGATAATTATCCATTATATATTAATCGAATATCGAATAAACTAGATTTAAGAAAATCTAATAGAACAATTTGTGCAAATCATGAGTAATTGGAAATGAAACCCAAAATGTACAAAATGTTTATCACTCGATAATTAAATATTCTAGTTACACCAATATATCTTTTATTACACCTCACAAAAGATTCATCAAATGAATTGTGAAAGAAAGTGTGACACTTGTAAGTTTAAAATTTTTAATTCCATATTGAGTATAAAGTGAATAAGTGAAGAAGTTTTTGCATACTTCCAAATCTAATATTGACTATAAAATGAATAAGTCATAAAGTTTTCTCAATAGAATTGCTCAGATAACTATGAATCATTTATTTTACAAGAATTTTGGACTCAATTATAATAATAACTTGATTGGTCAAGAATATCAATTTGCTAATTTTAAGTCTCATTTTCACCTGATACAAAATAGCACATGATTAATTAAGAATTTTAACACTTTTAAACCACCTTACTAATATGAGGGAAAATTTGTTAAAACTTCAATAATTACACATGCACATGTTTTGTTTGTTGAACTTTAACATACATACATATAATGAGCAATGTTTATGCACCATACATAGTGAATTTGAGTTAGGTAAGTAAAAAATATTTAATTCAAGCAATTTGAGATATAAATCAAGTCCTGAATAAAATAAAAATTTTAGGATTTTATTAAAGTAATTAAAGATAAAATCATGTGATGAATTTGAGTCAAGTAAAAATGGATTACACTATAATTAATGAATTTATTTAAAATATATTTTTAATTATATTAATAAACAATACCTCATAAACTAGACTTTAAATTTAACATTCAATTTTTTGATTCTAACATGCTTTAAAAGTCTTTATCATTATTACATATATTCCCATGTTAATTTAATAAAAAGAATATATACTACAATAAAAAAAATCGATAAATTTTGCAGGGTAAATAATTTTTTAATATATTACTTACAAATCAATAATCTTAATATTTATAAAATTTAAATTATTTAACAAACAACATTTTCAACTCTAATCTACTATACTTAATCTTTTCAGATTTAATATTAGCATTTTATTTTTTATAATATTAATAAAAATATGTGTTTATTATAAATTTAGAAGCCAAAAGCAGAACTTTACTCTTGACCTAAGAATATGAGTTTTTATGCCATGTAATGCTCTACCTATGCAATACTCATTTTATCTTTTATTCCCAATATTCATTCAAATATTGGGAATAACTTCATTCCCAATATTTTATTTATAATTCATAATATAAAATTTTAAAATTACTCATAATATTTAGTGAGTCTTTCAAATTCTTCGAGAGGCACTTAGGGTTTAGTCAGATAGTGTTCACCTTCATCGACACATTTACACACTTGGAACACCTACCAACATCTTTACCTTTAATTTGTAATGAAGGTTGTTTTGATGGTGAAACATTAACATCATAACGATATTTTCTACAATCATACAAAGTAAATAATGAGCAAAATACCTTTTCTAGTATTAATCTTTAAAATGAGAGCACATTGCACTTGCAATAGCTAAGCCACTAACAGTGTAAATTAATACAAGATGGTTGAAAAGAAGTCATAAAAAATGTGATCATGGTGTTGAAAAAGGACACAATCAGAAAATTACTTCTATATAGAACATGACTAGTGAACCCAACAACCTATATAACATCCATAAAGCTAAAATTTTCAGATAGAAGCTACCTCTTTTAGAGCATATTGGTTCCAGAAGAGCTCGCACTCCTATATTTCCTCATTTAGCTAGCAACTTTGTCATCCCGGTGAAAAAAAAAGTATTCTTTTTCAATAATAAAATACATCAAAATCATCAAAAGTATCAAAAGGACTCATATAACCATATTTCAAAATGATTAAAAAATATAATAATACAGATTATAAAATGAAGTTAAAACCTATATTTTGGAGAAACCCCCTACCTCATACTTGTTTTTCATAATGTATGAGATAGAATTCTTTTATAAGAAGTTTACATAATGAATTAAGGAAACTACTAGTACATAATTATTCCATCAGTATCAACATCATGTGTAAAAATTTTGATAGAAATTTCAACAAAGGAAATGGTAGAGGAAAGACAGAAAATCATATATGCAAGTCTAGAAATAGAAATAACATGAAATGCTATAACTAAGGCAAGTTTGGTCATTTCAAAAGAAGTCTGCATAATGTTGAAATGTTAAAATGAAATGATTTCTTAGATGTTACAATGATAAAAGAAGAAAATATTTTTTTTACTTTTTATTGGTAAAAAATTATGCTTATTATTTGATTTTGGATTTTGTGGTATCATTTCACACGACTACACTCTATGAGACATTAAAAAATTATGTTGTTGGAAATATTGAACAAGTATATCTAACAATAAAGGAATAATTGGATATAATTTTTATTGGTGATGTCAACTTGAGGATATCAAATTGATGTGTGTGATAAATGCATAGAGAAGACATTAACCACCCTTAATACAAAATATAATAATGACTGGTCGGCTTAATGATGAAGTCCCAATTTAACTTTTAAAATGATGACATAAGGAAATTTATGGATCGACCATGGTTGTTGCTCGAGGAAACAAAATTAGAATAATCAGCATCACATATGTTGGTAAAGATACATTTGTTGTTGATGATTCGACAATGAGTTTGATTTGTTGCATTACAAACTCGGACACATGAGTGAAAAATGAGACAACTATTATAATCTAGAGGTAAGCTATCTATACATAATTTTTGTAAGCATGATTTATGTAAAAGTTGTATCTTCAAAAATCAAAATGAGCAAGTATTTCAAGAGTAGGAAGAAAACCAAAATTAGTAAGATTGGAATTAGTTCATACAATTATGTAGGGACATGCTCTTGTTTCTTATGTTGGGTGATCCCACTATTATGTGATATTTATTGTTGATGCAAGCATATAGTATCTTGATGCCTCTCTATCTATTTTAATAATTTATATGTATAGGCTATTCTATCATTTGACTGAACATAAGTCTGTTAGGAACAAATGAGTTTAATCATGGTGGATGGTTCATTGAGAATATGAAGAAATGATTTATATATTTATGAAGATCAAACATTAATTTTTTCCAACCTTATGGTATGAATATGATGCTATGCTTTTAATGTTAATATTGAGCCACTCAGTTCCAAATGACATGCAAAATATTATGGATTAACTTGATTGAGTCATACATTACTAGTTTCCAAAAAAAATTATAATCTTGTTTTAGTAATCAAAGTACTTTGTTAATCATGTCATTTAAGGTATTCATGAAAGAATAATCAAAATAATTTTGAATGTAGAGACATGATTTTCATAAGAATTAATTTCATAGGAAATACACTTTTAAATTACTTTTTTATCCAATTTTTTCTCATGTCCTAAGTAAAATGTGATTTATATTTGATAAATCAAGGCAATAAGTTTTTTTAACTAAAATTTGATTATATTTTATTAGATTATATCTTATAAACATTATTTTCTTAAATTAATATATTTTTTAATATATTTTTAGTTAGTGTACCTAATCGATGCCTTTTAGATTATCTTAACTTGATCCTAACTTTATTTTAATGATGAATTAAATTATTTTATAGATGATTTTTTTCAAAAAAAAATTTACCAAGTAATATATTATATTATAAATTTGTTGCGACACTTTCACTAAATAAGTTTATATTCTAATAATCATTGATTATTATTTGTATGTCTAATTTGACTCATCAAAGAATTTATACAAGCATATAAATTATATTTATAAAATTACTTTAGTAACTATAAAAGTAGATTTCTTTCTCAGATAAACATAAAAGGTTAAGAAGTTTGTGATAACCATTCATAAAATATCAATTGTATTTCTCAATCAAACAACATCATGTAAAATGATAAATATGGAAATATATGTCATTCCTTACTATATGTGGCACATTGTCATCCTTTTTATTTGTGAATTGGAAAATGAATAACACATGATATAATGATCTCCTATAATATTAGTAAATGGACAATTTATTTGGTATCATACTAGATGTTAGTGAGCACATAAAAAAGTTTGTGGAAGAACTAGAATTACAGGGTATACCATTCATACATATAAGACAAATAATGTTTGGTTTCAAGATCGAGTAGGATAACATATTTAATGAAATAGGAGAAGGTTCACATATTTTGGCACAATTTGGTTTAGATGAAAAAAATAAGTATAATTTCTTTACAAGATAGTGTTAATCATTTTTAAAGTTTTTAGGATAAACAAAAAGAAGAATTTTACTTGAAGACAAAAGAATATTAGATGGAATGTTCTAGTATATACAATAAAAGTCATATTGGTTTTATTTTTGTAAGTATAAAATAACTAAGCTATTATAAAATTAAAAGTTTATATCAAAGAATACCTAATAAGATAAGATAGATCATTAGTCTCTAAATTTTATCTTAAAAGTGAGATATCATTTTCCAAATATTGATTATACCAAGAATTAATTATGTATAATATTTTTATATTTATATTTATAGTCAAAGACAATTATTTATAGTTATATGTTTATAATAAATTTGGAGAAAACAAAAATAGAACCCATTAACATTAAATTTGTTTTTTCTTAAGTTGCAGAAGCAGAAAACATCATTATTTATTTTCTTAAGCTCTAGAAGGAGAAAACAAAATGCAAATATTTAATATTTGAAATCAATAAATCCTAAAAATTTAAACAGTAAAAGAACAAAGATTCACAGAAATTTTTTGTTCCATTAATGGTGGTGTTAAAAAAATGTAGGTGAAATGAAAATAGAAGGTAAAATAAGCAAAATTGGGAGAAAATAAAAAAAACTAATACCCAAATATTCTTTAAAACGAAAACTGCTAGTGGTAATCAAATTGAGAGAGATGGTGATATGTATATAGCATTCGACGGAGAAGAATAATAATATTATTACCTGGTAACGAAGATGATATAGATTTCTAGGTTGCTCCCTCGTGTTTCAGCTCTCCTTTATCGTTTGAGAGGGAACATTTTTTAGCATTTTTTTTCTATGAAACCATATATATATATATATATATATTAAATTGTTATAAAATAAAATACAAAAAAAATAACACTAAAATAATTTTATAAAAAATAAATAATTTAAATAAAATAATAAAAATAGATTTTTATTTAACCATAAATGATATTATGTAATAAATAAATAAAACAATATTATATAATAATAAAGTATTCACACACACACACACACATATATATATATATATATTATATGGTTATAAATTTATAGAATTCAATTTATTTTTTATTAATATAATATGAAATAATTATAAAAGCATATAATATGAATCTTTTAATCATTATAAATTTTAATGTTTGAAGTGTTTATTTAAAAATCAGACTGAAATATTAATTTTTTAAATCATCAAAATTTTTATGATATAATTAAAACATCAATAAATTAATCTTAAAATGGCAACATTTTTTAAAAAATTTTATGAAAAAATAATTTTTTTTTATAATTCAAAAATTTCTAATCTTTTAGTTATTATTTTTTAAACAATTTCTATAATCATAAATATATTATTTAATACTTTTATTTTTATAAATATTTACTTGTTTATTCATTTATTCATATATTTTGATAATTTTTTTAATCAAACAATTGTTTATTTTAGCTTTTTATTAGTTGTAATTTTTATTTATTTTTATTTATTAATTAAAATATTTTATAAATATTATAATTATATACTAAATTATATAATGTTTTGTAATACAAATATTTAAATATCATAAATAAATATTTTAGATAAAATTAAGGATAATATTTTAATTAAATTATAATTAAAAAATACTTATTTTAGTAATATTTAATATAAATTTTTATTCATATTTATATATTTATTAAATTTTTTTATAATAGCATATTTTAATTATTATACGAGAAGATTATGTCATTCAAGGATCGCTCATCTATAGACTATGACATACCTTTAATATAGAAAATTATATAAAATATTTAAATAAATAATGCTTAAAAAAATATCATTAAAGATTAGCTACGGAAATTATAACTAACCCAAATAGTCAGGAAAAAATCCCTAGCTAAATGCATATATTTTGATAAAATAAATTTTTAAAGAATTATTGATTCTAATTGTATAAAAACTAATAAAAAAATAAATTCAGATACTTATTTAGTGAAGGATTTAAATTAGATAAGAAAATTCTTTCGCTAAATCCGTTGCTAAATCAAGGATTTAATTAGCAACGGAAAATCTGTCGCTAAATCCATTGCTAAATCGATGATTTAATTAGCAAGAGAAATTCCATCCCTAAATCAATGGTTTAATTAGCAAGGGAAAATCTGTCGCTAAATCAATCGCTAAATCAAGGATTTAATTAGCAAGGGAAATTCTGTCGCTAAATCAACTATTTAATTAGTAATGGAAAATACGTCACTAAATCAAGGATTTAATTAGCAAGGAAAAATCCATCGCTAAATCCATTACTAATTTTAGGCTTTTATTAGCGAGGTATATTTCATCACTAAATCTGTCGCTAAATCCCTTGCTTTTCTTGAGTAGGATTTATAAAAATCTTTCATTGCTAATATGTCGCTAAATCCCCTGCTTTTCTTGAACAGAGTTTACAAAAAAATTTTCGTCGCTATCCGTTGCTATTATTTTTTTCAAAGAAAATCATAAATCCCTTGCTATTCAGTAGTTAATCCGTCCAATTTAGCTAGGGATTGATCCCTAGCTAAAATTTCCTAGATAAAATGATTTTTTCTGGTAGTGTTTGTGAACGTAAACCCCATTTCTTCCGCTTAATCATAATCCCTTTGTCATATGGCAGTAAAGAAATCTGATGAGAGAGAAACAGAATCAATAGACCTCAAGAGATGGTCACCAGAGAGGGAGGTCAACCTCTATATGTTCTTATACGTATTATATATATAATTAAAAATAGAGTTATATATAGTTAAACATATAATTATATATAGTTATATTTATACATGTAGTCATAAGTAGTTATACATAAACATATAGATTTAATTATATGAATACATATGTATACATAGATACAAATATAGTTATATTTTATTATATAGAATATTACATAGTTATACAAATATTTATATATTGTTATACATATATAGTTATAAATATGTATGTAGTTAAAGATAAGTTATATCCAAAATTTTTATAGTTATACATATAGTAAAATATAATTATATATAGTTATATATTATTATACATATGATATATTTTGTTAAAAATATAGTTATATAGTATTACTCATATAGTTATAACATATTTTATTGTTTTAAAAATAGTTATATATAGTTATTAATATAGTTATAAAATAAGTTTACATAGTTACAAATATAGTTAAATATAATTATGAAGAGTTGTATGTAGTTATACAAATATTTATAAATAGTTATCATATAATATGATAACAACACACTCTCAAATGCCCAATTGAATTACACTAATATAGAGAAAGACCTTGTATCAACAATCTTTTCTTTTGCAAGTTAATATCATATTTAGTGGCAACCAAAGTCATAGTATATATTAAATATTCTATAATCAAATATCTCATAGAAAAGAAAGATGTCAGACCTAGATTGATTTGATGAATTTTACTATTACAATTATTTGAACTAGAGATATTAGATAAGAAATATACATATAATCAAAATACAAAATAACTTATCAAGACTAGAAAAAGAAGATAGAAGAATTGTTGAAGAAGATATTAGATAGATTTTTTATTGAACAAATTATAATATTGAATGAAAATGTAACTCCATGGTAAGTAGTATTTAATAAACCTTATAATTGCAAGTAGTACCCTGATCAAATTTTGAGGCAAAGTGTTATAGATTGGAGATTAGTAGTATCTTGCAATAATATCACTTTTTGCTTGTGCTCTCACGAATTTGTGGAATATGTTAATATTTATGTACTCAAGTATTTTTCTTCTCAAAATTATTGTTGATATTTACATATATATGCATAAATATATATGTGCATATACACTGACCTACACATACACATACATTTATACATCCATATATATTACTATACATTATATATCACAATACACATTTTTGTACATTTGTATATATTCACACATGTATCTAATTTTTCAAAGTTGTGTGTATATACTTGTATGCATGCATATACTACTGAACACCCACACAAACACACACATATACCTAAATACGTAATGTATTTTTAAAGTTACATGTGAAACTATTATATATAAATATATATATGTCTGTGTGTGTGTGTGTGTAAGCGTATTTTAAATTTTTTGATTTTGAAAATTTAATTAAAATAAAATATTATATATTGTACACAATTTATAAAATATTTTAAATTCTTTATATTTAAAACAAATATGTGTGTGTGTGTGTGTGTGCACGCGTGCGCGTGCGTGTGTATGTATGTGAAGCAAATTAATGTGTAAAATGAAATAATGAATTAAATATATGAGCTTCTATTTTATTCAAATAGTTGTTTTTTAAATATTTATATTAAAATAATTATCATTATGCTCATATAAATATATGAAGGTGTCATATTTGTAAATTATGTTCTTTTTACAATTATGTTAAAAATTAAATATAAAATATAAATAGATAATATTGTTTTTGTTTTTCTATATAAATTTTTTATTAAAATATTAATGTCTATGATAAATTTATACATTTTGTTTATAATAATAATAAATTTTTAGAAACTTTAAAATTCAAACATATATAATGTAGTGCATATAAATACATGCCTTAAATGTTTAGTAAAAAATTAATTCTTTCTTTAATCATGTTCAAACAAAACAGATTAACATATAAATACATGAGTAAATTTTTCTACAAGTAATTATTTTTTTTATATTATTCAAAATATATATATGACCATATAAATATATGAATTTATTTTTTTAATTAATTATTTTTAAATTTTTTTTTCAAATTGAATACATAACAATGTATTTTTTTTTGTAATTAATAGATACATTTTAAACATTGTTTATTTATAATAAATATAACATATTACATATTATGAGGTGTAAATTTTATTCTGTAAATAAATTTTATTTTTATAGTTTTATCTTTGTAAATTTAAACTACATCACATATATATTTTAGAAATTTTTTATAATATTTATTTCACAAACATATTGTTATTTGTTTTGAAATTTACAGCATGAATTTTAACTAATGAACATTTTATTAGAAATCAATTTTAGTTAAATGATATTAAGTGAAACAAAAAAACAAAGCCTAAACATATTAAATCATAATAATTTATACAAATATAAAAATACATTAAAAATACATTTAAGGTTGAAAAAATTAAATTTAAGTTTTTAAAATATATGGGAAAATGCTAAAGATTTATACAATATCAAAAATATATATATATGAATAAGATGATTGATATGAATGGATATTAAGTTTCTGAAGCATGTAGTTATATATGTTGTAGACGTATTTATATATAGTTTTTCATGTAATTATATATATTTAGACATATGGCTATGTATAGGTATAGATGTAGATAAATATATGTTGATATACATATTGGTAAATACATTTATATATAGTTATATATATATATATATATATATATTTGTATGTATATTAAATATATGTTGTTATATTTATATATAGTTATGTTTATGTATACTATTTTTATAGTTATAGATATAATAAAATACACTTATATATTTATGTGTTACATACACACTACCCAACACAAACACCAACACCCATTTTGTGATTAAACTAAAAAAAATAGAATATTGTCGAGTGGAAAAAAAAGGAAATAAAGTCGGCATACATACTTTGCACCATCAATATCCACACAATGAGAATGCATTGTATAACAGATGCATTAGGTATGTATACGAATAAGTTTATATTAGCAATCCAAGTATAAAATGGTGATTAAAGAAGAAGATTTTCGGAAAAAAAATTAATAGAATCAATACGCAAACTCTTGCATTAAGATAATAGAAAAAGAATTAGGGTAGAAAAAGTACCTCAAATCAATAACAAATTATCCCTTAATCTTCGAATAAGTTTTGATGCAATGGTGTTGAGTGATAGATGGAGGACTCCGAAGGACTTGTGCTTCGCTTATTAGGGTAGTCTCTAGAGTCTCCACAAGTGATTATGTGTGTTACCAAAATATTTATATTTTTAATGATAAAAACATTAAATAAACAATATATATATATATATATATATAAATACAAAAATACTCATTTATTTTATTTACTATCAAAATTTTTTCAACAAAATTAATGTGCAGGTAGCAAGGTACACATGAAAAACAAACACCTTACAATTATTTATTATAATATTAATTAAACAATACATATAAAAACAATTAAAAAAAGATATGTTTAGCCTTATAAACAAAAAATATCATATAGCTACAAAATTAACAAACTTCATGTAAAAAGACATACATAAAAAGATGATTTGTCTTCTAGCAACTGTCCTAAGAGTTATAAAATACTCTTAATTTTAAAAAAAATATAAAAATGTATATTTTATAATTATAAATTTTTAAGAATTCATATTAATTTTTATGAAGATAATATGAAATAATTTTAAATGCATAAAATTTCATATTATTTGATATCATTAATAATTTTGTAAATTCAAAATATTACTTAAAGTGAGAAGATAATAAAAAAAATTTATAATATTTATTTTAATAAAGATTAAATGTTAAAAGTTAATAGTAAAAATATTACACAATTGTTTAATTCTTATTAATTTTAGCAGGGGCAGGCATATATGTATTTATATTTAAATATTAATTTATTTTCTTTTAACTTTAATGAAAAATTTTATATTTTTATAATATTTCAAGATTTTCAAATTTTGTATTAATTATTTTTTTATAAGTTTCCTATAATTATAAAATTATTTTTATACTCATAATAATATTAATATTTACTAGTTTTTTCGTCAATTCAGATATTTTTGAAAATATTTTCTATTAATTATATTTATAAGTTTCCTATATTAGTAGAAATTTTAATGTATGTTAATTTAATTTTTAAAATACCGAAAAAAATAATGATACTTATTGAATAAATTATTTAATGTTACTTTAATACAAATTTTTAAGTTTCTTATTAAAAAATTTTAAAAAATTTTTAAAAATTTTTAAAAATTTTTTTGTATAATTTTTTAAAAATTTAATACGTCATAAAAATTGTTATATTAGTCCTTATTAATATGATTTTTTTTATTTTTATATTTTTAAATTATTTATTTATAATATCCTTTTTTTATAATTTTATGAGGAGAATGTATCTTTAAAGGATCGCTCATCTATAGACCATTAACATATATTTATTTAACAAAATTAAATAAAATATTAAAACTGATATTAAATTAAAGAAAATTAACTAATTAAATACTAGCTAGAGAAATTCTGTGGCTAAATCCGCCGCTATGTTCGGGATTTAATTTGCTAGGGAAGTTCAGTCACTAAATTCATCGCTATATCTCGGATTTAATTAGCTAAGGAAGTTCCATCACTAAATCCGTGTATATATATATATATATTCAAGATTTAATTAGATAGAAAAATTTTATCGCTAAAATCCATCACTATATTCAGTAAATAATTAGTTACGGAAGTTCTGTCGCTAAAATCCGTCACTATATTCAATATGTAATTAGTAATGGATATTCCGTCGCTAAATTTGTAGCTATATTTTGGGATGTATTTAGCTATGAAACTTCCGTCACTAAAGTCCATCCTATGTTCCAGATGTAATTAGCTAGAAAATTTTGTCGCTAAGATCTATCGCTATGTTACGGATGTAATTAGCTAGAGAAATTCTGTCGCTAAATTCAATCCTATATTCTGCATTTTATTATATAGGGAAATTCCATTGCTAAATCCACATAATATTCCACATTTTATTAGCCAAGAAATTTCGTCACTAAATCTGTTGCAAAATTACCTGCTTTTCTTGAGTAGAATTTACCAAAATATTTTTTCGCTAATTCATCACAAATCCATTGTTAAATTCCCCGCTTTTCTTGAAAGGAATTTTCAAAATATTCCATGGCTAATCCATCGCTAATCCATTGCTAAATTCTCCGCTTTTCTTGAGCAAAATTTTCGAAAATATTCCGTCGCTAATATATTGCTAATCCGTCGCTAATTCATCGCTAAATTCCCCACTTTTTTGAGCGAAAAGTACGAAATTATTCCATCACTAATTTGTCGCTAATCCCTTGCTGAATTCCCCCACTTTTTTTGAGCAGAATTAACTAAAATATTCCATCACTAATTCTTCGCTAATCCGTAGCTAATCAGTATCAAATTTTTATTTAAATAAAAAAACATAAATCCCTTGCTATTCCCTAGCTAATCCCTTGCAATTTAGCTAGGGATTGGTCCCAAGCTAAAATTTCTAAGCTAAATGAACATTTTCTTGTAGTGTAGTTAGATATATTGATTGATAGATAGACTGATAGATAGATAGGCAGGTAGACAGATAAACAGATAGATAGTTAGACAAATAGATAGATATACATATAGATAGATAAACATATAAATAGAAAGACAAATAGATAGGTAGACATACAAACAGATAGATAGATAGATAGATACATAGATAGAAATATAGAATGATAGTTAGACATATAGAAAGATAGAAAACTATTTAGATAGAAAGTTATTTACATTGATAGATATATAGATAGATATATAGATATATATAGTTAGACAGATAAAAATATAAACATATACATAGATAGATAGATTGATTAATTTGATAGACATAAAGATAGATTTATTGATTGACAGATAGATAGATAAATAGATATACAAATAGATAGATATATAGATAGACAGATAGACAGATAGACAATAGGTATATAGATTGATAGACATGTAGATAGATAGGCAATAGATATATAGATAGATAGACGGATAAATAGATAGATAGGTAGATAGATAGATATAAAGATAGATAAAAAGATAGGTAGATAAGTAGAAAGATAGACAGATAGATAGATAGATAGGCCGATAGACACATAGGCAGATACATAGATAGATAGTTAGATATATAGAAAGATAAATAGATAGACTTACAGATAGAAAGATAGACATATAGATAGACAGATAGAAAGATAGACAGATAGATAGATATATATAAAGATAGATAGACAGATAGACAGATAGATAGACAGATAGACACATATACATATAGATAGAAGACAGATAGACAGATAGACAAATAACTAGATAGACAGATAGACAACTTGATAGATATACAGTTAGATAGATAGATAGATAGACAGATAGATATATAGACACTTAGATAGTTAGAGAGATAGGCATATATACTTATAGATAGATAGATAGACAAATAGACTGATAGATTTAAAGATAGACAAATAGATAGTAAACAGATCACTACAAAAAAATATCTGTTTAGCTATAGAAATTTAGCTAGAAAAATAATCTCTAGCTAATTTTCTAGGGTTTAGCTAGGGAATAGCAAGAGATGTTAGATTTTACATTGAATTAAAAATTGTGACAGATTTGTGATAATTTTGAGATTAAAATTTTTGATTGAAATTCCCTAGCTAATATTATCGTAATTTTGTTGCAAAGAATGGTGGTAATTTTAGCAACTACTTTAGCGACAGAATTTCCCTAGCTATCTATATCGAAACAAAATCCATTTCTAAATAATTATCAGGAAATTTTTTTATGATTTTATATTTAATTGCAAGTGATTATTCCTTAATGATAATTTTCACAAAATATATGCATTTAGCTAGGAATTTCTCCTAGCTATTGTGCTGGGTATAATTTTCATCGCTAAACTATACTGATTTAATTTGTTTAATATATTATTTGTTCTAATATGTTATGTATTTTTGTATATTAAAGGTCTGCCATGACATATGGATTAGCAATCCTTGAAAGACACATTATCCTCATATAATTATAAAAATCAGATATTCTAAATAAATAATTTTATAAATATATAAATATGATTAAAAATTTATATTAATTAAGACAATTAACTTTTTTTATATTGATAAAGACTTATTCGAGGTTAATTAATAAATATGAATATATAGCTTGAATAACTTCTCCTCATCAATATCATTAGGTATATTAATAAATATGAATATTTAGCTTGAATAAATATGAATATATAGATTGAATAATTTGAATAACTTCTATTCATCAATATTATAAATAAAATAAATTTTTTTTAATTTTTTATCTTTTTATTTTTTTATCTTTTTATTTTTTTAGTTTTTTATTTTTTTTTATTTTTTTATTTTTTTATTTTTAATCTTTTTATCTTTTTATTTTTTTAGTTTTTTATTTTTTTATTTTTTAATTTTTTTATTTTTTTATTTTTTTATTTTTTTATTTTTATATATTTTTTATTTTTTTATTTTTTTATTTTTTTATTTTTATATTTTTTATTTTTTTATTTTTTTATTTTTTTATTTTTTTTATTTTTTATTTTTTTATTTTTTTATTTTTTTATTTTTTTATTTTTATTATTTTTTTATTTTTTATTTTTTTATTTTTTATTCTTATTATTTTTATTATTTTTTTATTTTTTATTTTTTTTATTTTTATATTTTTATATTTTTATATTTTTATATTTTTATATTTTTTATTTTTATATTTTTTTATATTTTTTTATTTTTATAATTTTTCTATATTTTTATATATTTTATATTTTTTATATTTTTTATATTTTTTATATTTTTATATTTTTTATATTTTTTTATAATTTTTATTATTTTTCTATATTTTTATTATTTTATTATTTTATTATTTTTTATTATTTTTATTATTTTATCTTTTTATTATTTTATATTATTATTATATTTTATTATTATTTTTTATATTATTTTTATTTTTTATTTTTTTTATTTTTTTATTTTTTTTAATTTTTTTATTTTTTTTAATTTTTTTATTTTTTTAATTTTTTTATTTTTTTATTTTTTTTATTTTTTTATTTTTTTTTATTTTTTTGATTTTTTTTTATTTTTTTATTTTTTTATTTTTTTATTTTTTTATTTTTTATTTTTTTATTTTTTTATTTTTTTATTTTGTTATTTTTTATTTTTTATTTTTTATTTTTTTTTTTATTTTTTATTTTTTTTATTTTTTTATTTTTTATTTTTTTATTTTTTTATTTTTTAATTTTTTATTTTTTTATTTTTTTATTTTTTTCTTTTTTTACTTTTTAATTTTTTAATTTTTTTAATTTTAAATTTTTTGTTAAATTTTTAAATTTTCAAATTTTTAAATTTTTAATTTTAAAATTTTTTAAATTTTTAAATTTTTTTAATTTTTTTAAATTATTTTTAAAATTTTTAAATTTTTTAAATTTTTAAATTTTTTAAATTTTTTAAATTTTTTAAATTTTTTAAATTTTTAAATTTTTTAAATTTTTTAATTTTTAAATTTTTAAATTTTTTAAATTTTTTAATTTTTTTAAATTTTTTAAATTTTTAAAATTTTTTAAATTTTTTAAATTTTTTATTTTTTTATTTTTTTAATTTTTTATTTTTTTATTTTTTTATTTTTTTTAAACATATTTATAATGTTTATATTACAAAACATAATCAACATTGTAAATGATATGTGGTTTAATCAATATAATCTTTATAGATTTTTTTTTGTTATAATGTTGACATGACATTATTAAAGGAGTAATTTCATTTAAGAGTCAATATGTTTTTAGTTTTAATTCTATTTTTTAACTTAAATAGGATTAAAGTTTTTTTATTAAATATTTTTAATTTGAAGCTTTTTTACATATTCATTCAAAAAAAAAATAGTAATATTGTTGAATTGTGGTGCGGGAGCCTACAGCCTGGAAGCTTGTTTTTTAACTCTGAATTATGAATCCCTCACTACCGTAGGACCAATCATGGTCTTGATTCTCATGGCTCTTCATATTCCCCTTCACCTCTATCACAACTCTCTTCGAATCATCCCATTGTGCTTCATGTATAGATATGCGAGAGTACATGTGACTTAAAAATTCTTACTCGATCAATGATTGTGCTCTCTTTCTTCCAGTTTTTCTTATTAAGGAGGCACCCTGTATGATAACCATCAAATCTTTCTCCAAGTGTTAAATGCGAGCGATTCTTTCTTTGATTTTTTTCTTAGAATGGATCAATCCGTTTGAATCCATCTCGTCAAGTTGGCATTTCATTCATTCGCGGTTAGATAAGCATTTTTTGAATCAAACCAATTTTGTGCTTGAGATATCTATACTGATAGTAATCTTCGATTAGTTTTCCTCTCAATGTACGTGTATCCTAAAAAATAATAGCACTATCATGTGATGAGATGACGAATACCTTTAACAAGAGCAAATCGTTCAATTAGAGGAGAATAGCGATTCTTAGCCCTAGATCTTTCGCTATTGCAACTCCGGAAGTTCAATATCGATCAAGTTTAGTCCTCCAGAGATTTTTCGTACTTGTTGTGATAGGACTGTGTGTCTCATTTTCACTTGCTATTTGTGGGAGCTACATTTATGTCATACCGAGCCTAACACATGTACTAAATGAGCTTTCAATTTCAAAATATAATGATTCTTTGCAGAATTGTCACTTCTTTTATCGAAATTGGATAGTAGATAATAGCTATCCTTTTTGTAATGCTTCAAAATGCCCTTATCTAGAGCATGGATTTAATTGTGTGGGAAATGGTAGGAAGGATAGGCAGTATTTGAGGTCCAGATGGAAACCTACTGACTGTCATATTCCAAGGCTAGATGTGCATGTCGAAGGATTGTGTTTGTTGGTGATTCAATGAGTAGAACACAATGGGAATCTTTGAATTGTTTGCTCATGTCAGAGGTGGAAGATAAAATGAGTGTTTATGAAGTGAACAAGAATAACATAACTAAACAGATCAGATTTCTGGGTATCAGGTTTCACGCCTTCAATTTCACTGTAGAATTTTTTCATTCCATTTTTTTGGTAAAACATGTCTGAATTCCCAAACATTAACCTAAGTGGGTCAAGTTAACACTCCGACTGGATATGTTGGATGACATTAATGAATAGTGGATCGATTTAGATGTTCTAGTTTTCAACACATGGCATTTGGTGGGTACCAGGAAAGCTCTTTGACATGCGAGTTCTGCCCAAAAAAAATGAACTCAGTTTTTCTAGTTGTCTATCTTGATCATTTAAAAATGTCAATTAGTTTCTCCATTTTTTTTGTGGTAAAATACAAGTATTAATAAATTGCCAACTTGGGGTGACACTAGTTCATTAAAAAAAAATATATGATTGAAAAAAAAAATACTCTTTTTAATAATTGACACATGTTATGAAAGAAATATCATGCCATGATCTCATTGAATCTTATCAAGCTAGTATATTAATATATAATATATCATGTATACTCAGCTCAGAATAAAAAAAAGATGATCATTATAGTGCATAGTAAAAATGTTTGAGCCTGATCTTGAATAGAAGTATGAACAATAATACTCAACCTATTTTATTTTGTATTTTTTGATGAATTGAAAAGTAATATCTATATGTTTTATTTTTTCGTAGAAAAAGTCATTGGAAACTATGTGTATGATTGCATCATTGTCATAATAAAGAATTATTAAATTTTATAAAGAATAATGTTCTTATGTAACTATCTAGTATAATCTCAGAAATTACTTATTATTTTGATAATATAATATATTTGATAATAATTGTTTGATAGTGAATTTAATGTACTATTTAAGCGTTTATTTTTGCTAAAATATTTATAATAATTTTTTGTCAAAATAAAATTATATTTTAATGACCTATAATTATAATTTCAAGAAAGTACCTAAGACTTACATGAAATTTTATTTGAAATTATATCAGAAAAAACTTATTTCATATATAGTAATAATAATATAATATTTATGAAATAACATGATAGAATATAAAGCAAAACATAATTATATTATTTTTTTATATATAACTAAAGAAAAAAAGAAGAATAAAACATATGTTAAAGAATAAAGCATGAAAGAACAAGAGTGAGAAGACTTCTTATTGGAATAATATTATAGAGAAGTGAGAGATATCTTTTATAGGTTTCATGTATATTAATTTTTTATTAATTTCAAATAATTTTATAATGATGTTAATAATGATGTCCATAAAGTTTGTTTATAAACTTACAAATTAAATTTATTAGGGACATAGAGTGATATGATTTTTAGCATTCATCACATTTTTAATGTGGTTATTTACCACATGATCATTTATTTATAATAATAATCAATATGAATAAATAAAATAATAATTCTAACACGAGAACTCAAATAAAAGATAGAATTTTGAAATATATTTGTGTAATTAAAAATATTTTATAATGAAAAAAAATTATCAAACTAAGTTCTCAAAGACTACTTTAGCTCAATAAAATACATTTTGGCACCTTCATGAAAATTTGGTGGTTGTTTTATCAGTTTTTCATTCTCGGGTTTTTTTAGAAATTTTTTTTTTATTTAAAATTAACAAAAAAAATCACTTGTAATAACTTCTTAAGAATAATAGTATTTAGATGGATTGAAGGTTATTCATTTCTTCTCACATGATATGTTGTCAGTCATAATGCAAGGGTATGTTGAAAAAAAATTTGTTGTATCCCAAATTTGATTGAAAAGGAAATTTAGAGTAAGATAAAATCTATTTGATAGGATATCTAGTATAACTTTGTTATATCATTCAGAGAATAATTGAAAAATTAAATTTAACAAAATCATCTCCATGATCATTTAGTCTCTACAAGAGACTTATCAATGGTTTGAATAAGATGTTTTCTCATCATATTTTTCTCTAAGATGAAAGATATCTTGCTCTTGAATTCCATGACCATTTGAACTCAATAAATTTGATTTAATAGGAATAATACCTAGAGAGGAATTGGTGGATAAAAAAACTTTTTTATAAGAAATTTTTTCATTTTAATCAGTATAAGCCTTAACATCTTACAATATTATTGGAAAAAAATAAAGAATTATAAAGATTTAAAATTTTTGATAATGTGATGCAATAACTTTGAAAGATGCTAAGAATGGGGATATACAATTCTTTAAAGAAAATGTAGAAGCCTTTATATCTTATTTTCAATGGATAAGTGTTCAATGGTTCATCAACTTTAACAACTAAAATATAATCATAAAAAACCATCATCTTAATGAATATAACTTTAACTTTAATATTGTCTATATTTGTAATTGGAGACTAACATTTATTCTCTTTTTTAGTACTCAAATATTTATTGAATGAATACTCAATGATATTAAATATTATTTTCTCATGTCTACCAAAGTTATTTTGCAAAATAGGTACTTTCAAATACTCAGAATTAAACTTAAAATGGTTAGAGATATGATTTATCTAGTAATTTATGATTAGAATTATATATTTCAAAATTATCATGAAACACTTGGTTCCTTTAAAAAGTTTTTAATAGTTCAATCAAATATTTATTTTTTATATTATTTTGATATTAAGTATATTCTAGTATAACAAAATTTTTGGTTCGTTACATGCTTAAAGAAGTAAGGACTAAATTTTATAGAAATGTATTTTAAAATATAATATGTATCAAAAAAGTAATATTTTGAGGATAAATATATTCATGTAGATATATAATTATTATTATAACAATTTTTTTTGTTATAATTAATTTTACTTAGTAGTTAAAGTAACCAACATATGAGCTATCCTTGTAAATTTTTTGATTTATATATAAGTTAGGTTTTTTTTTGTTTGTTGATTGAGTATATTTGTATTTTTTTTTCTTCCTAACATTTTGTTAGAATTATTATTTAGTAGATTTTTATATCGTATCAGAGATTGTGTTCGAAAAAACTTCATCTAAAGTTGGTCTCAATGAAGTGTGTGTGAGTATGTGACAGTGGTATCAAGATTATTTTTACTTAGTCATTCATTTCTAGTCAAATTGAGAATATTGAATCCTAGTATTTGATATGTTTGTATGATATATTGTGAGACCTATCAAAAAAATATATATTAGAATTTTATATTCTCAATATCAATTTGTATGAGTAAATATTTATTTATTTTCACTATGTTTGTATTAAATAATATTTTAATGTGTTATGTCTGCTTATAAAAGATTAAATTAAAAATAACATATAATGTGAACTACCAACCATCATAGAAAATGAAAATAGGCTTTCCAATACAAAAAAAAATTATTTATCAGTTTATTATCTAATCGAAAAAAGTATACAAGTGATGGTCACATATATAATTTTTGTTAAATTAATATGTTTCCTTCCTTTGTATTGTTTAGGTATGAATTGATGTGTATGTAAATAATCTTTAAGTAAATTACTAAAATATTAAGATACATTCCTTCGTTACACAAAAAACTTGCCATTTTTTTGTCACACATACAAAAAAAATAGAAATTATCAAAAATAATATTGTACAACTAAATGAAAACAAAAAAAAAAGATGAAACACATCATTTAATAATGACTTTCAAAATTTTGACTATGATCTAATGCCATTTTTTTTGTCACACAAACTATTTGGGCATTGTCAAAAAAGCTCATTCGGGCTACTCTTGCCAAAATGTAGCTTTATTTTAAATATCTAATGAAAAAATATATATAAATGATGGCCATATCTATAATTTTTGCTAAATTAATAAGTTCACATCCTTCGTATTGATTAGCTATTAATTGATGTGTATGTAAGTTTTCTTTACCAAATTATCTTTGATTGTAGTTTTCCATAAATTATGTTAATGTCTATGTCCGTAATTCTTTGTATCTCTAATCAGACTATATTTGTAATGCTAGGAATCTGTAATTGTATCACAAATACACCAGCTAATTATGAGGATGAATTTGTTTTAAATGTTCATAAAACTGTTATATTTTTGTTTTAACCATGTAACTTTTGTATCAGAATTATTTCTGAACTATTTTTGGTTTTTGTTATTTATTTTTGAACTTTTGGATTTATGGCTTCCTGTTCATCTTTTATACACTCTCATAAAATTTATCGGTATAGGTGAAAATGCATAATCTCGTTCTGATGTTGTAAAGAAGATGCGTGATTATATAAAAGGAAATAATCTACAAATATGTCAACATCCATTATCTTCACCATCCCTCTATGAGAATTAGTGGTTTTATTCTTCAATTTCAATTAATCATTAAATGTTCTTGTTTTATAAATTGATCTATCAGATAGGCGGGGAATAATATACAATGATAAGTTGAAAGAGCTACTCCAACACACGTATTTCACTAGATTTGCAGTCTCAAAGCTCTTATCTCCTTACTTCTTGAAGAAGGAAGAGTGAGCAACTTGCAAGAACAAATTTTTACCTATTTGTAGCTAAATAAAATGAGATTTTTTTGGTGGCATCATTTTTCTTGATTCTACTTTTATTCTTTACTTGGCCGAATAACCTAACCATGATTCTTTGCAAGAAATCTGTTGTGCAAACATTGCGTTGATTTTAGAAGTTGACGACTTCAAGTGTCAAATGTTCATGCAGGTTTTGGTTTTTTATTTTGATTTTGTTTTTTGAAATGTTTCTGTAGTGAAATTAAAGTTTTTGTGTTTGTGTTGATGGAATTTGAGCCTTAAAATTGATGAAGGTTGAGCTTGTGCCGAGAAGAGGAGAGCCAGATGTGACCAGAAGAATGCCAGATTACTTCCATTAGTGCGAGCCAACACAAATTGGTGTATCCAAAATATCTATCAGCCAAAATATAATCCACCCACTAAATCATTTTTTATTAATTTTTAAATTTCAGCACTATATTTATTTTCCATATTACATAACACACTATATGCATTCACTGCCCACATTTCCTCACAAAGCATGCCACACTTCATGCATATAACTGCCCACCTTTCCACACAATCATTCACTCTGCACACTGTCACATGGTACATGCCACACTGCCACCTGATTTATGCAGCATAAATGCGATCTCATCAATATGAGTTATGGCGAGTCCACTTTACTTCCAGATTATGGTCATTTTGTTGATCTTGTTAATGAAGTATGAGCAGTAACTATTCACAATTGAAGCTAGATGCAAGTCAAGCAGAGGGCCAACATCTGATGGTGATGTTGGGGTCAGCGTAAATGCTCCTCATGGTGCTCAAGCACTAGTACCCAGATAGATTCTCTAGTGCCCAAATGAAATAGAGGCTTCATTCTCACGATGTGCCATATAATGCTCTGGCAGTGGTCAGTAATCTGTTACTAGATTCTCTCTGGTTGATGATTCCAATAGCTACTAGGTAATTATTTTATTTCTTCCATGTTCTAAAATAGTCTGTTGGAAATACAATATTTGTTGTATGGATGAAATTTTGCAGAATGATTGGTAAATGCAATATATATGCCACAAAACTTCATAATTCTCTTAATTAGTATTTCATCATGCATATTGGTTTGAACTAAATATAAAGATTTTCATCTAGAATTAGTCCAGGAATTTCAATGTGGTCTCAAGATAATGAACAAGAGTGGCTCATCTTGAGTATACATTTAACAGTGCTAAATTAGGGCTGTAGATGGATAAAGAACAAGGGAGACAATGCAGAGAAAGAATAATGGTGTTTTTTTCTTTTTGATTATAGATAATTTCTCAATATCTTGTTTATAGTCATCATGTGGGAATCTGCAATAATAAAATGTCGAAGATACATAATGAGCAAGAATATTCCCAATAATAAGAACTTGAGTTTCATGAAATTTATATAGTTGTTTCCATTAATGTTGAAACTGAGTTTTGCTATTTATGATGATGTTTGTAGATGCTTAATTTTATTTTTTGATTTATTAAACATGTATGTACTACTTACAATACCATTTTATTACTATTTTGTAGATATCCCAACACCCAACACACATGCATGTCTACATGTATACGAACATACATGCACTTGCACATAGCACATATATGTGTTTGTACATGCATATATAAGTACATTTATACTCACTAAGACACATATGTGTAGATATGTGTGTGTTTTTGTGTGCACATATCATATATACATATGCACATCTACAAATTCATAGATACAAATGTACATACATGCATACATATATACATGAGCACTAGAAATGTCTTAATAGTCATTCCACACACACATATATAGGATATACATACGTACACATAGATATGTATATATATAAATACAGACAATTACATATACATGTATATATGATGTGAGATTTTTTTTCTAGATTGTTAGAACTGAACTATCGGCAATAGATTTAAAGCAAGGAGATTTAATCAAAAGTGGGTCAATCAACCATTTGTAGCACATGACAACTAGAAAATGGGTTCATAGCCATCTGCATGTTTCTTCCATTACAGAAAATTTGGAGGTTAGTTATGTTTTTTTTGCTGCTATTGATCCATCAGATAATCTACAAATTCCTTTATTTTTTTTGAGTGTTATTGAATGTTTTTAGAGATATAACATGTACTCTATAACAACATAGTCTACATGTGCACTAAAATAACATAATGCACGTGTGCATCGGCCTTGGTGCTAATTGCTCCATAACTATTTTTTTTGGGGAAAATGAAGGTGCTCATTGTGCCCATTGTGCCCTTGGTATCACTAGTTGTTTCATTTCAATTGAGGAATGCATAAATTAGTAATTTTTTGCTCCTTGCTCTGTACATAATCCTAACTCATACTGTGCACACTAGGCATGCACAATAGTGTGAAAGGAGGCAAAGCTAAAAAAGTTGATAGAAAGTTTGGTGTGTATCTGTGAGTGACACTGGTCCACTCTTGGTGTCAATTAGGAGAGTTGTGGAAGGTTATTAATATGTAAATAAAAGATATTATTTATATAATGTTGATATTGTAGGAATAAAATACATATCAGATAGCATCAATAATGTTGCCTGAGTCAATATTTGTTTTATGGATGAAATTATGCACAATTATTGGTAAATGCTATATATGTGATGCAAAACTGCATAATTCTCTCAGTCACTATTCATCATGCATATTGGTAAATGCTATATAAGTGATAGTCATATTTATAATTTTTGCTAAATTAATAACTTGTCATCCTTCGTATCATTTAAGTTTGAATTATTGTATATGCAGGAAATGAAAGAAGTGAATGATGAGATGAGAGAAATGAAGAATGCAATGTAATAGTAGATTATGTATATGGAGTCATAGTTAGAGGCCTTAATGAAACAAATAGCACACAGAGTTCTAGTAAAGTACCCATGTAGGAGAGCCATGCACAAATAAATAAGCTAATGATAAAGATGATTTAGTTTTAAATGATTATATAGCTATGTTATGTTTTTGTTTAACCACGTAACTTTTGTATCATAATTATTTCTGAATTATTTTTAGTTTTTGTTAATTATAAAAAATGGTTTATAGTATATGTTTAATTTAATTTAATATAAAATATTAAAAATATGTAATCAAATTTTATGTAAAATAATAAAATTGTGAAAATAGATTTGGAATGAAAATAGCTAGGGATTTTTCCTCACTAATTTAGCTAGGGATGTTTCTATGCGTATTCAGTCAAAAATTATTAATTATTATTCTTAATTATGATTAAAATTAGCAAGGGAAAAAAATATAATTAGCTAGGGAATTTCTGTTGTTAAAATATTTGCTAGGTAATTTTTTTACTCGTTAATATTTTGCTACGAGCACTTTAGCTTTAATTAATTTCCATCGTTAATACATCACTATTCTATTTTAGAGATGGAAAAAGCCCATGTGGCTAGGAAAATTTCCCTAGTTATTTGGGATTTTTCTTGTAGTAGATAGACAAATAGACAGACAGACAGATAAATAGATAGATAGATAAACATATAGATAGAGAGATAGTTATAAAGATAGATAGATAGATATATAGACAAATTGACATATAGATAGATAGATAGACAGATAAACATATATATAGATATAAAAATAGACAAATAGATAGAAAGAAAGATATATAGATAGATAGATATATATAGATATACAAATATACAGATATACATATACTATAAGAAAATTCCAGTTTAGCTAGAGAAATATAGCTATGGAAAAATCCCTAGCTAAACAGCTAGGGATTAGCTAGGTAATAGCAAGAGATTTTTGATTTTAAATTGAAATAAATATTAGCAACAGATTAGTGACGGATTAGCGATAGAAATGTTCAATTTAATTATTCATCTCTAATATTTTCGTAGATTTCCATGCAAAAAAACCAGGAAAATTAGTGACAGATTTTGCGATTGATTTTTCCTAACTAATTATTTCAAGACATATTCCATCACTGATATTTTCATAGATTTATGCGCAAAGAAAACTGAGAATTTAGTTATGGTTTAGCAACAGATTTTTTCTAGCTAATTATATCAAGACAAAATCATTCGCTAATATTTTCATAGAATTACTTGCAAAGAAAACCGAAAATTTAGTGACTAATTTAGTGATAAATTTTTTCTAGCTAATTATATCAAGACAAAATCATTCGCTAATATTTTCATAGAATTACATGCAAAGAAAACCGAAAATTTAGTGACTAATTTAGTGATAAATTTTTTCTAGCTAATTATATCAAGACAAAATCATTCACTAATATTTTCATAGAATTACATGCAAAGAAAACCGAAAATTTAGTGACTAATTTAGTGATAAATTTTTTCTAGCTAATTATATCAAGACAAAATCATTCGCTAATATTTTCATAGAATTACATGCAAAGAAAACCAAAAATTTAGCGACTAATTTAGTGATAAATTTTTTCTAGCTAATTATATCAAGACAAAATCTATCGCTAAATAATTATCTGAATTTTTTTTATATTTTATATTTTATATTTTATTGCAAGTAATTATTTCTTAAATTTTATTTTTTTCAAAATATATCTATTTAGCTAGGGATTTTCCCTAGCCATTTGTATTGGGGATAAAATAAGCTGACTTCTTTTTGGCCAACAGAGCCTTGAGAATGTCGTGAGTGCTTGGTACAGGCAGAACCAGGATTTCGGGTTCATCTTACATAGTATATACAATGGGAGATGAAGAATTCGGGGGTGTAACTTCTTCTACACGAACCAGTCGACGAGATGGGCGGACCCAGGACGGTTCAAGGGGAACTTTCTTGCGGGATGGAAGGATGTTCAACAAATCCTCAGACAAAAACAAAGATGATGATGTCAGTCTAGCAGTCTAGGGGGAATAACAGGGTAGTCCTCGATGTTAAAGGTTGAGCCGGATAAGGTTCAATGAAATGGACTTGAAACTGTGTGTGTATCTACCGTCCTTTAGAATGTAACGATTATAGGAAGTGAAGGTGAAATCCTGGACGTCACTCTTATAGGATAGTCGTTCGATAAGTGAAATCCTGGAGATTGAAGATGGAAGCTTGCTCATGCGGCACTCTTATAGGAAGTTCAGGAGAAACTGCTTGTTATGTTATAGGATAGCGAGCCACGAAATGGATCATATCAGGCCACGTGATAAGCTAATCAACTCATTTGTGAATGATAAATTGGTTCCGTATCGATAGTGGAAGGTTCTTTCTTTAGGAATGAGATGGGCTTTCTTTTCTAGTCAGGGTAGCCCTTTTATGCTTGCACTGATTAGTTCCTCTTATTATTTGTTTTAATATTTTATTTAATTTTCTATATTAAATAAATGAGAGATTTATTTACGATTTGAAGCCAAACCATTTTGCTTAATATTTTATTTAATATTTTAAATAAATGGTCTATAGAACATTAATGACAAATGAAAGACACATATAGACATTTGTTTTAATATTTTATTTAATATTTTATTTAATTTTGCCTCGCATTAATAGAGCATTAATGAATGGAGCCAAACCATTTTTTTCTTTATTATCAATCATTACGTTTTGAAGTTTTCATGTTCTATGCAATGATGAAGATGATCGATCCATTATCATATCTCTTTAGATTTTATATGTTGTGATATTATTTCTTCACCAATGTTGTTCTCTCTCAAACTTTAGCATCTTTTTAGGCTCTTTATATGACATATATGAAAGAACTACATAGGTTCATAGTCCATCTAAACATTTCTACAATACCTCAAAGCATCATTTTACCTGAGCTTTTCTAAGCTTTACTTTTACTAATATAGGACACCAAACTATAATCTCACAAAAGGAGAATTTGTTACTAATGATTTCACCATTGAATGCAAATTGAAAAATCTATGTAAATTTCTTTCAACATTTCTTGATAGAATAAACTTGTTTATTTTATCTACAGACCATCTATATAATTGTGAACATAATTATTGAAGTCTGGATTGTGTATTATAGAAAGGATGTTGTACAAGGACTCCATAAAATTCTTTTGTATTGGCAAGCTATTTTAGATAAGTGAATCACTTCAAAAGTTAGTCTACCTTTGTGGATGAATCAAGTTCTTAAACTGAGTATATCATATATTAGTATGCTTATCATAGAATCACCATCACTTCAATTTATATTAAATATATTGAAACACAAAATATATTAGTCTCTATCAATTAGAAACAATCCTAAGGGGGATCAAATTGTTTTCAAGAAATGGATCAAACATAATATGTATTTTGAATTTATGTCCTACAAAAAACAATTTCATACATCATTGGTATTATTTCAATCAAAAGAAAAATATGAAGTAGATTGTTTTTTGTTATTTATGGATTAATAAATAATTATTTTAAAAATAGGCTTTCTTTTTTAAAATTCTTGTGTTAAATCCAATTAAATAAAACCATAACTCAATCAGATAACAAATAAAAGAACAATAATATTTATCAAGCTCAATATATAATATATAGTTCAAAGTCTATTATAGCACTCTTATATAATAAGCATTTCTTATATGTATTGAACATACAAAATACATGTTAAATATGAAGTTTTATAAGAATCTGTCTAAATAATCCAATATATCAATGTTTTTTGGAATGGAACTAAATCTAAGTAACCTATGGAAAAATGGACTTGTAATATTCAATTTTGTTTTGATTGTTTTTTTTATTTTGATGTTTCATATTTGAAAAGAAACCAATTATGTCATTGATATTGCTGCAAAAAAAAAATTAATAAAAATGTATAAATATGTGTGCAATCACACATGTAACTATAATTATAATTAAAACTTATAATATATATAACTATATGTTTAACTATATATGTATAACTATTTATAAATATTTATATAACTATATAAAACTCTTTATAACTATTGGTTTCCAACACTTCTCTTGCACTGCAATACATGAGAGATGGCTGGATAAACCAGAGAAATAGCTTTTTGAAGTTTTTGTGCCATCTTTATGAAGTATAAATGTGATAATACTCATTTGTTATACTTTGTGTCATATGAGGCTATGTGATTATATTTATGTGTGTATATATGTTTGTATATACTATAGTATATATGTACTTATATACTCAGTATCATATATACTATAGTACATATGTACATATATACTGTAGTACATATGTACATATATACTTAGTATCATATATACTATAGTACATATGTACATATATACTCAGTATCATATATACTGAGTATATATATAGATATATTGACTATATATGTACATAAAATAGTGTAGTATATATTACATATATACTACACTATAAGTACATATATACTTTAGTATTATATGTACATATATACTCAGTATATACGTACATATATACTGTATTATATATGTACATACTGAATTTGATGTCATGATCGCTAAATTTTAGACTAGTTTTTTAATTCTATCTGTATTTGATACATGCATGATGATGCCACAAAAGAAAACCAGCAAAGTAGATTAAAAAGCTAATGCTGGAGGGACTGATTGACCTAGAAAATGTAGATCCCTTCTCTTTGTTTCTTGAAAGCAAAGTTGTATCCTATTGCTTGTACAAGGATTCTGAAAGAATTCTATGAAATACTTATGGCATGTGTATTTTGTAGGTTCTACTTTTCTTTTCTTTCTAGATAATATGTTTAGGATTCTCATCACTACTAGTAACTTCTTTTTTGCCCTTGCAATTGTGTAGGATTTTAAAGCCTTAACTCCAAAAATTCTTGCAAGAATGATTGAACTATGGAAGGTAGTGGTCTAGTTCTTTTACTTCATCAAACTCTATCATCACTCATGAGTTTGTGTACCATGGTCATAGTGAGTTACATTTCATTACTCATTATTTTCATACACAAAAACATGATATACATTCTTTGATCGTTGAATTAGAATATCTATATTGTTCCTGACATGTTAGGATGTTAATGAGAGATTTATAATAGTAGCATTCTGAAATAGTTTATTGGTTCAACGAGAGGTTTATCATATATGTACATATAAGAGAAATGCTAGTATATCTTTATTACATACATACTGAGTATATATGTTCATATATACTGTAGTATATACATACATATATACTCAGTATATCAACATATATACTATAATATATATGTACGTATATACTTAGTATAGCTACATATATACTATAATATATATGTACATATATACTCAGTATATCTACATATATACTACATTATATGTACATATAATAATATAGTATTATATGTACTCAGTATATATGTACATATAATACTACAATATATATGTGCATATACTGCAGTAATATATGTAACTAGTGAAATACTAGTATATATGCACATATACACTATAGTATATATGTGCATATACACTATAGTATTATATATTTATCTAAACAAAACTTTTTTTATTTATTAATTTTGTTTTGATCACCTGGATTAATTTTCGTACGAATATGGTACCACAATGTTCCTCATACTAAGCTTGTAGAAGTGAAAGGATTTTTTACTAGACATGACGTCTTACGACTAAGACAGCTTTGTTGCAATAGAAAGATGGTGATCAGAAGAATTGGGGGAGAGAAAGCAACGACAATTTCACAGATAGATTATACTTTATGAATTTTCATTAGATACATTGATTAAGAAGATGCAATAAAATTTTGTTATGTTTTTGTTTTAACTATGTAAACAAGGATTACGTAGATTGTAGTTATCCGAAATTATTATGCAAAAAATATTTTCAACATCCTGTGTTGCACATGAGCATGGTGGATGCTCCTTTTTTCTATCTTCAAGTTTCTTATTGATTTGTTGATGGTTAATGCTGCTGCTGATCAGTCTTTATTTCATCTACCAAATCTTTTGTTAGCTTGTGTTCTCAGTCATGGCGGGGCAGAACAACACCCTTATAGGCCTTGGGACTGAGAGAGAGTTCTAGTTACGGGGAGGCAAGATGTGAACATTGATGCGCCAATCTTGGCTCATGGCTTGTCTTCCAGGTTTTACTCTAACAGTTTTCAGAGATATTTTCCTAAATTTAAATAATCTTAACATTTCTTATTTATGTTGATAGTGAAGTTTTGTGCTATCTTTGTGATGTATAAATGGGATAATACTAATTTGTTGTAGTTGTGTGTCATCTAAGGCTTTGTGATTATATAAAAGTACATATATTATTGAATTATATACGTACATATATACTATAATACATGTGTATGTATATACTGAGTATATATGTACATATATACTAAGTTTATATGTGCGTATATACCAAGTATATACTTGCATATATACTAACTATATACGTATGTATATACCGAGTAAAAATATACATATATACTGAGTATATTTGTATATATTTATTGAGTATATAATTACGTATATACTTAGTATATATGTACATATAATACTATAGTATATATGTACATTTATACTCAGTATATATATATATATATATATATACACTTCAGTATATGTACATATATACTAAGTATATATGTATTCAGTATATATGTACAAATAATACTATAGTATATATGTACATATATACTTAGTTTAAATGTACATATAATACTATGGTATATATGTACATATACTATAGTAATATATATAACTAATGAAATGCTAGTATATATGTATATATACACAACTGTAAATATGTACATATATATTGTAGTATAATATATTTATCTAAACTTAATTTTATTTATTTATTTATTATTATTTGATTGAATGGTTTAAAATTCCGTACATATATGGTACTGCAATGTTACCCATATGAAGCTTGTAGAAGTGAAAGGATATTTTACTAGACATGATACACCGGGACTAGGACAGCTTTGTCGCTGGTAGAAAGATGGTGAACAGAGGAGTTAGGGGATAGAAAGTAATATCAATTTCACAGATAGATTATACTTTATGCAATGTAGTTAGATATATTATTGAATAAGATGTAATAACATTTTATTATGTTTTTGTTTTAACTATGTAAAATATTATATCAGAATAATTTATTAATTGATTTTAATTTTTGATAATTATAAATTATCATTTATAGTTTATGTTTTTATTAAATTTTATATAAAAATTTATAAATATGTAATTATATTTTATGTAAAAAATTAAAAATGTGATAATAATTTTGGAATAAAAATTGCTAAGGAATTTTTCCTAGCTAATTTAGCTAGGGAATATATTGACTCATTAATTTTTGCGACAAGCACAGTAGATTTAGAAAGGTTCTGTCGTTAATCCATCATTATATCCACTTTAGCGATGGAAAAACCCCATTTAGCAAGGGAATTTTCACGAGCTACCCGGGACTTTTTTTGTAGTGAGATAGATAGATAGAAATATATGTAGATAGATAAAGAGATAAATGGATAAACAGATAGATAAATTGATAGATAGACATACAATTAGATAGATAAATAGATATATAAATAGACAGATAGATAGATAGACAGATAGATAGACAGATAGAAAGATTGACATATAGACTGATAGATATATATACAGATAGACAGATATTTAGATAGACAAATATATATATAGACAAATAGAAAGAAAGAGAAAACTAGAAAGAAAGATTTATAAATAAATAGATAAATAGACAGATTATAGATGGACAAATAGATAGATAGATAGATAGATAGACAAATACACAGATAAACAGATAAACACATTATCATATTGATAGATTGACAGAAATACATAAAAATATAGACTGATAGATAGATAGACAGATTGACAAATGACAGATAGAAAGATTGACAGATGGATTGATAGACTAATAGATAGATAGATAGGTATATAGCCTGATAGATAGATAGACAAATATTTAGATAGTAAGATAGATAGATAGACAAATTGATAGAAAGATAGATTAGACAGATTGATAGATTCATAGTTTGACATATATTTATATAGATATATAGACTGGTATACAGATAGACAAGTAGATAGATAGACAAATAGATTGATAAACAAATAGAAAAATACGTAGATAACCAGATAGACAGATAAAAAGATAGATAGATAAATAGATAGGGAGATTGATAGAAAGACATGTAGAAAGAAAGAAAGAAAGATATATTGACAGATAGATAAATAGATTAATAGATTGACAGATAGATAGACAGATAGATAGATATATAGACATACAGACTGATAAACAAATAGTCATAAAGATATATAGGTAAATAGCCAAATAGATAAAAAAAAGATAGACTGATAAATATATAGACAGATAGATAGATCAACAAAAAGATAGATAAACAGATATACATTTAGTCAGATAGAAAGATAGACAGATAAACATATAGAAAGATTGAAAGATAGACATATATAAATTTTGATAGATTGACAGATAGACATATAGACTGATAGACATATACACAGATAGATTTAAAGACTGATAGACTAATACAAAGATAGGTAGATAGACTGATAGATAGACAGACAGACAGATAGATAGACAAACAGATAGATAGATAAATAGATAGTCAGATAGACATATAGACAAAAAGACAGATAGACTAATAGATAGATAGATATATATATATATATATATATATATAGACAAATAGACAGATAGACAAATAGACAGATAGACAAATAGACAGATAGACAAATAGACATATAGACACATGTACAGATTGATAAACAAATAGATAGAAAACAAATGGATAGATATGCAGAGAGTCAGATATATAGGTAGATAGATAGATACATAGACAAATAGACACATAGATAGATATATAGATAAATAAACATATTGATAGATAGACAAATAGACAGATAGAGTGATAGATAGGTAGATAGATATATAGATAGATAGATAGATAAACATATTGACAGATAGACAGATAGAGTGATAGATAGGTAGATAGATATATAGATAGATACAAAGATATATAGATAGATAGATAGAAAGATAGCCAGATAGATAGATAGACAGATAGACAAATAGACAAATAGACAATTAGATAGATAGACACATAGAAAGATAGACCACTAGAAAGACAGACAGATAAACAGATAGATAGATATATATATATATATATATATATATATATATATATATATATATATATATATATATATATATATATATATATATATATATGCATATATAGATAGATAGATATAATGAAATATAAAGAGATAAATAGATAGTCAAACAGAGAGACAGATAAACAGATATATATATATATATATGCATAGATATTTAAATTGGCAGATAGAGGATAGACACATACAGATAGACATTTAGGGTAAAAGACATATAGACATATACACAAATAGAAAGATAGAAAGATAGGAAGATAAATAAATAGACATATAGACATTTAGAGAGATAGACAAATAGACATATACAAAATATACAGATATAAAGATACAAAGATTGATAGATAGACAAGTAGATAGATAAAGAGATAAACCAATAAATAGATAGATAGATAGACAAATATGCCTTATTTGACAAATAGACATATTGACAAATATACAGATAGATAAATATACAATTAGATAGATAAATAGATAGACAATTAGATAGAGAGACAGATAGATAGATCAATAGATAGAAAGATAGACAGATAGATAGATAAATAGATAAATAGATATGACAGATAGACATATAGATAGATTAATAGATAGACAGATAAATAGATAGATAAATAGATATACAAATAGATAAATATATATATAGATAGACAGATAGACAGATTGTCATATTGATAGATTGACAAAAAGGCATATAAATATACACTGATAGATAGATAGATACAATATTATATAGTCAAATAAATAGATCGACAGATAGTCAGATATACAGATAGACAGATATACAGATAAATAGATTGATAGATTGATAGTTTGACATATAGACATATAGACATATAGACATATAGGCTAATAGACAGAGAGATAAATAAATAGATAGACTGATAAACTGATAGACTGATAGACATATAGAAAGAAAGAAAGATAGCCATATAGACTGATAGAAAGATATACAAAAAAATAGATAGATAAATTACCAATAGATAGAAAGATAGACAGAAATACAAATAATCAGATAAATAGATAGACAGATAAACATATATATAGATAGACAGATAGATAGATGGATTGATACATTGACAGATAGAAATATAGATATATACATTGATAAAAATATAGACAGACAGATAGATAGACTGATAGAATGATAAACAGATACAAATAAAGGTAATTGATAGATAGACATATTGACATATATACAGATTGATAGACAAATATATAGGTAGACAGATAGATAAATAGAAAGATAGATAGAAGACAGATAGATGGATAAATAGATAGTGAGATAGAATGATAGATAGATAAACAAATAGATAGATAGACAGATAGATTGATAGACTAATAGATAGATATATAGATAATTAGATAGACAGATAGATAGATAGACAAATATATAGATCGATAGATAGAAAGACAGATAGACACATATATAGTCAGATAGATAGAAGATAGATAGACAAATATATAGATTGTCGGATAGATTGATAGATTGATAGACAGATGGAAAGAAAGACAAATAGATAGATAGATAAATAGATATATAGATAGACAGGTAGACAGATAGACAAATAGAAAGATAGAGTGATAGATAGATAGATAAATTGATAGTATTAACTATTTATAGTTAGATAGATAGATAGACAGATAGACAGATAGACATATAGACATATAGACAGATAGATAGGTAGACAGATAGATAGATATACATATTGATAGATATACAGATTGATGATTAGACATATACACATATAGACATATAAACAGATAGATAGATAGACTAATAGATAGAAAGACAAATAGAAAGATAGACAGATAGATTGACAGATATATATATATTTCTATAGAGTCATATAGATAGATAGACAAATAGACAGATAAATAGATGGACAGATAGACAGATAAATAGATTTATAGATTGATAGATTGGAATATAGACATATAGAATTATAGACTATAGACAAATAGACATATAGATATACTGATAGACAGATACAAAGATTTGTAGATAGATTGATAGAAATATTGATAGATAGATATATAGATATTTAGGTAGACAGATAGATGATAGATTGAACATAGATAGACATATAGATAGGTAGTCAGATAAATAGTTAGACTAATAGACATATAGATAGAGAGACTGATGTCTGATAGATAGATAGACATATAGACAAATAGACAAAAAGATAGATAGACATATATATAGAAGATAGATAGACAGATATACAGATAGTCAGATAAATAGATAGATACACAGATAGACAGATAGATAGATAGACATTTAGACTGATAGATACATAGAGTGATAAATAAATAGATAGATATATAAATAGACATATATAGTGTTAGTCAGATAGACAGATAGATTGATAGACAAATCGACAGATAGATAGTTAGATAGTTTGATAGATTGTCAGATAGAAAGATATTTAGATAGACACATATACATATATATATATACATATAGATATATATATACATATAGATATATATATATATATATATATATATATATATAGAAAGATAGATAGACAAATAGCTAGACAAAAAGAGAGAGAGAGTAAGACAGGCAGATAGAAAGAGAAAATGATAATGAAACAAATTGACAGATAGACAGATATATAAATACACATACAGACATACATACATACATACATACAATAGACAGACAGTTCAACAGACAGATATACAAATTGACCGAGAGATAGACAGTCAAACAGGTAGATAGATATATAGATTGATGCATAGATATATACATATGAACATAGATGATAAACACAGATAGATAGTCATTTAGAGAGATAGACAAATAGACTTATACACAAATAGAAAGATAGTCATATAGATAGATCGATAGATAGACATTTAGAGAGATAGACAAATACACATATACAAAAATATAGATATAGAAAGATAGTAAGATAGATAGATAGTCATATAGACAAGTAAATAGATAAAAAGATAACCCAATAAATTGATAAACATATTAAGAGATAGACAAATAGCCTTTATAGACAGATAGACAGATAGCAAATAAATATATAGATAGAATGATAAATAGAAAGATAGATAGACAAATAGTTAGATAGACTGATAGACAGATAGATATATAGATACATAGATTGATTGATAGATAGAGAGATAGACATAAACATAAATATACAAATAGAAAGATAGTCACATTGATATATAGACAGATAGACAAGTAGATAGATAAATAGATAAACCAATAAAAAGATAGATATATAGAGATATAGACATATAAACCATAAAGATAGATTAATAGATACACAGATAGATAGATACAAAGATAAACAGAAAGACAGTTAGAGGGGTTGATAGATAAACACATATACATAAAGACAGATTGATAAATAGACAAATAGACAAAAAGAAAGAAAGATAGATAGATAAATAGATAGATAGTCAGATAGACAGATTGACTGATAGACAGATAGACAGACAGATAGATATATATATAGATTGATTGATTGAAAGATATAAATATAGACAAAAGACGGATAGAAAAAAAATAAAAAGATAGACTGATTATCATATAGACAAATAAACAGATAAACAAATAGGTAGATAGACAGATAGAAAGATAGATAGATTAATAGATAGATAAAAAGATAGATAGACATATAGACTGATAGATCAATAGACTGATTGAGAGATCGATAGATAGATAGATAGGCATATTTATAGAAAGATAGATAGGTAGATATCTTGATAGACAGATAGATAGATAAATAGATAGACAGATATATAGATAGACAAAGAATTACATAAATAGATAGTCAGATAGTGAGATAGATATATAAAATGATATACATATAGACATTGGCAGATGGATAGATAGATAGATTGACAGATTGACATATACACATATAGACATACAGACTGATAGACAGATAGAAAGATAGAAAAATAAAGTGATAGAGTAATAGACAGATAGAAAGATAGGTAGATAGTCTGATAGATAGATATATAGATAGACAAATATTCAGATAGATCGATAGACAGATATATATATAGTCATATAGACATATAGACACATAGAAAGATAGACAGATAGTTAGACAGATAGACAGATGATAAATATATAGATATACACATACTCATATAGACAAATACATAGATAGATAAATAGACAGATAATAGATAGATAACAGACAAATAAATAGATAACTAGAAAGACATATAGATAGATAGACAAATTGACATATAGACAAATTGACAGATAGACAGATAGATAGACAATAGACCGATAGACAGATAGAACATAGATAGATAGATAGATAAAAAGATACATAGATAGACAAATAGACAGAAAGACATAAATACAGAAAGATAGATAGAAAGATAGAAGATAGATAATACAAAAGTTAGATAGAAAGATATACAAAAGATAGATAGACAGATAGTCAGATAGAAAAAAAGATAGATAGATAGATAGATAGATAGATAAATAGATAGATAGATAGAAAAATAGACAGATGGCAGATAGTGTGATTGATAGACAGATAGACAAATAGTAAAATAGTTAGATAGATAGTAGAAAGACAAATAGATGGATAGATAGACAGATATAAAAAGATAGATAGACATATAGACAAATATACAGAAAGATAGATAGACACATAGACAAAAGATAGATATAAAGATATCTAGATATGCAGAATATCATATAGAAAGATAGACAGATTGACATATAGACAAATAGATAGATAGATAGATTGATTGACAGATAGTCAGATAGACTTATAGACATATAAATAGATAGATAGTATACATATGCACAAATTGACAGATAGAAAGATAGTCAGATAATTAGATAGACATATAAAAAATTAGATATATAAAGAGTTAAACTGATGTTTAGATAGAGAGATAGACAAATAGAAAATACCCCATTTTGTTAGAAAAAGAGAAAGATAGATAGACAGATAGACAAATAGACATATAGGCAGATACATAAATAAATAGATTGATAGATAAACATATAGATAAATAGACAGAAAGATAGATAGATAGATAAGATAAGTAAAAGATAGATAGAAATATAGATAGACAGATAGACATATAGATAGATAGATAAATAGATAAATAGGCAATAGATAGATTATATTATATATATATATATAATGTAGATATCAAGATAAAGAAATAGACATAAAGACAGATAGATAGATAAACAGATAGACAGAAGATATATAGATAGACAAATAGATAGATAGATAGAGACAGATACGTACAAAGACATATAGGTAGATAGAGAGATATATAGATAGGTAGTTGGACATATAGACATTAAAAGTGATAGACAGATAGACAGATAGATATATAGATAGACACATAGTTAGATAGATAGATAGATAAACATAGATAAATTGATAGATTGATAGATAAATATATAGATAAGTAGATATCCAAATAGAGAAATAGACAGAAAGATAGAAAGATAGATAAACACATAGATAGATAGATAGATAGATAGACAGATAGAAAGATAGAAATAAAGACATATATGTAGATATAGAGATAAACAGATAGATAGATTGAAAGATAGATATATGGATAAATAGATAGATAGATTATAGATAGACATATAGATAGCTAGCTAGCTAGAGAGACAGATAGAAAATAGACAGATAGACACATAGAAAGATAGTCACATAGACAGATAGATTGATATAAAGAAAGACAGCTAGATAAATAGATATAGATATATAAATAGATAATAGATAGACATATATATATATATATATATATATATGAAGAAGATAGATAGATAGATATACAAGTAGACAGATAGACAAACATAGAAACAAATAGACACACATACAGATAGAAGACAATTAGAGAGATAGACAGATAGACAAACAGAAACAAAAATAGAAAAATAGACCGCCAGACAGGTAAATTTACAAAGAGATAGATAGACAAACTAACAAAAAGATAGATATATAGATAGATCAGTAGATAGTAGAAAGACACATATAGATATATATATATTAAGTTAGAAAGTCATATACAAAAATAGAAAGATAGAAAGAAAGTCAGATAGAATAGACATTTATAGACATAGATAGCTAGACATGTACGCTAATAGATATACAGAAGTATAGACAGATAGAGAAGTAGATAGATAAAAGATAAACTGATAAATAGATAGATAGACAGATAGAGAGATATATAGATAGATCAATTAGACAGATAGATAGATAGACAGATATATAGATAGACAGATAGATAAATCGATAGATAAATAGACATATAGATACATAAACAGATATATAGGTTTACAGATAGACATATAGATAAATAGACAGATAGACATATACACAAATAGACAGATAGAATGATAGTCACATTGAAACATAGACAGATACACAAGTAGATAGATATAGAGATAAGCTAATAAACCGATATACAAATAGAGAGATAGAAAGATAAACCATATAGATAGATAGATAGATAGACAGATAGAGAGAGAGAGAGAGAGATAGATAGATAGATAGATAGATAGATAGATAGATAGATAGATAGATAGACAGACAGATGGATAAATAGATAGATAGGCATATAGACAGATAGACAGATAGATAGATAGACATATAGATAGATCGATAGATAAATTGATAGTTAGAAAGATAAATAGACAGATAATGGATAGAATGATAAATATATATAGATAGATAGACATTTACACAAATAGACCATATAGATAGATAATAGATAGATAGATAGATCATCATATAGATAGATAGAAATATAGACAAATTGAGAGATATATAGATAGATAGACAGACAGATAGACTTATAGATAAATAAATAGAAAGAAAAATAGACAGATAGATAGATAGTCACATAGACAGAATATAGATAGATAGATAGACCGATAGACTGATAGATAGATAAATAGAAGATAGATAGATAAATAAAAATAAATAGATATATAGATTGTCAGATAGGCAGATAAATAAATATATAGCTAGAATGAAGAAAGATAGTCGTATATATAGTAGTTAGATAAACAAATAGATTGATTTACAGATCGACAGAAAGGTTGATAAACAAATTTGATAGATATACAGATATACAAATATATAGATTGGTAGATAGATAGACAAATAGACAAATATATAGATTGCTAGATAGATAGACAAATAGACAAATAGATAGATAAAAAGATAGACAAACAGATAGATAGACAAATAGATATAGATATATATATAGATAGACATAATATAAATTGTATTGATATATAGATAGTCAAATAGATAGATAAATATATAAACAAATTGATAGATAGATAGATTTTCATATAGACAGATAGACATAGATAAAGATACAGATAGATAGATAGATATATAGATATATAGATATGTAGATGGTTAGGTAGATTGATATATAAATAGATAATAAGATAGATAGATAGATCAATCGATATATAGATAGATAGCTAGCTAGCTACATAGATAGATAGATGGATGGATGGATAGATGGATAGTAACAGAGACAAAAAGACAAAAAGAAAAACATTTAGACAGACACAATGACAAACATAAAGATAGACACATAGATATACAGACATACATACATACAAATAGTTAAATAGACATCTAGACAGACAGACTGGCAAACAATCATACACACAGATAGATAGATAGATAGACAGACAGATAGATAGACAAATAGATAGAAAGATAGATAGATAGGCAAATGGTGGAAGGACACATAAATAGATAGATAGACAACAGACAGACAGACAGATAGATAAAAGATAAAAAGATAAACAGATAGATAGATAAATAGATAGATAGATACACAGATAGATAGATAGACAATTAGATACATGGACATATAGATAGATAGATAGACAAATAAACAAAAAGACAAATAGACAGATTGAGAAATAGATAGATACATATAGAGAGAGATAGTTAGAAAGATACATTGATAGAGATATAGATAGAAAGACCATATAATCAGATTGATATTTAAACAAATAGACAGATAGACAGATAGACAAATAGACAAATATACAGATAGATAGATAGACAGATATATATATAGACAGATAGACAGATAACCAGATAGGCAAATAGACAGAATGACACATCATGAGATAAGCCGATAGATAGCTAGACAGATATATAGATTGACATATAGACAGATAGAAAGATTGATTGATAGACAAAAAGATAGAAAGACTATATAGAAGATATATATATAGAAAGATAGATAGATAGATTGTCAGATAAATAGATAGACAGACAGATACATAGATAGACAGACAGATAGTTAGTTAGTTAGATAGATAGACAAATAGACAAATATACAGATAGACAGACAGATATATAAATAAATAATTAAATAAATAAATAAATAAAAATATATAAATATATATATATATAAATAGATAGAGAGATAGATTTATAGACAGATAGAAAATATAAAGATAGATAGATAGATAGCTAGACAAATTACTGACAGACAGAAAGATAAATATATAGATAGATAGTTAGATAGATATAAAGATATAAAGATAGATAGATAGTTAGATAGATAGACAAACAGACAGATCGACAAATATAAAGATAGACAGATACACATACAAACATAACCACACAGACAGACAGAAAGAAAGATAGATAGACAATTAGTCAAATAAAGAGAAAGACAAGTATACAAATGGACAGACATACATGTATATAGATAAAGAGATAAACTAATAAATAGATAGACATATGACAGATAAAGTGATAGATAGATAAACCATATAGATAGATAGAGAGATAGATAAATAGACACATAGATTGATAAATAGAAAGATAACCAGATAGAGAGATAGACCGATAGACAAATAGACAGACAGGCAGACAGATAGATATTTACGTAAATAGAAAGATAGAAAGATAGTTACATTGATAGATAGAGAGGTAGACAAGTAGATAGATAATTAGATAAATTGATAAATAGATCGATAGATAAAAAGATAGATAGATAGACCATATAGATAGATAGACATATAGACAAATAGATAGATTGACACATTGATAGATAGAAAGATAGACAGATTGACAGATAGCTAGATAGATAGATAGAAAAGATAGACAGATAGACAAATAGAAATATATACAAAAAGACAGAATGATAGATATACAGATAGACATATAGACAAATAGAATTATAGAAACATAGACACATAGACAGATAGACAAATAGATAGATAGACAGATAAACAAACATAAATAGATAGTTAGAAAGAAAGTCAGATAATTAGATTGATAAATAGACAAGTTGATAGATAAAGAGATAAACCACTAAAAAATAAAGAGTTGAGAGATAGAAAGATAGATCATATAGATAGATAGACAATAGACAAAAAGTTAGAAAAATAGATTGACAGATAGATAGATAGATAAATAGATAGAGTGATAATCAGACCGATAGATAGATAAAATTATAGATAGATAGATACATAGATAGATAGATAGACAGATAGATAGATAGATAGACATATATACATATAGACTGATAAAGTTATTGATAGAGATATAGATAGATAGATCAATAGATAGATTGATATCAAATAGACATATAGAGAGATTGAAAGATAGACAGATATACAAATAGACAGATGAACAGATAGATAGTTAGTTAGATATGGAAAAGTTTTATGTGGAAAGTTTTATCTAATATTATCCCAATTGATAATAATTTAAAGCAGAAAGGTATTCAGCTAGTTTCTAGATGTGAATGTTGCTTAAATGAGATCGAAACATTAGATCACCTATTTTCAGAAGGGAAAGTAGCTGCAGAAATATGGAAAAGATTAGCATCAGAAATGCAGATAAAATATGAACATCTCCCTCTAAGTTGTACGTTTAAAAAATGGTGTAATTCAAATGTTCCTAGCATGGCACAGAAATGGATTAAAAGTAATGTTCCACCAATAGTCATTTGGTGCATTTGGAAAGCTAGGAATAAAAGTAGATTCGAAGTGTATAATATGATGGTGGAAGATATCTGGAAAGAAATAAAAGAGGAAACAAAAAAAATTTCAGAGATATGCCCTATAAAAACACAAGGTTCAAAGATGGATAAGGATACCTTACAGTTTTGGAACCTAAAAGAAAAACCACTTAAGTAGTTTAAAACAATTAGCATAAAATGGGAAAACCCTGCAAGAGGTGTGTTTACTTTAAATACAGATGGTAGTTTCGATAGAGATATGGGGGAAGCTGGAGGAGGGGGAGCAATTAGAAACTCGGAGGGGATGTTAATTTTAGCTTTCACTAGAAGATTGCAAGCATCGTCGGCTTTACATGCCGAGATATTAGCACTAAAAGAAGGAATAAGAATATGTAAAAACTTAGATATCAAGAATGTAGATATTCAAATTGATTCAAAAATAGTTGTAAATCTAATTAAAATACAGTCAATTATGTGGAAATATTAAAATGAGATAGAAGAAATTCTACATGATATAAATTCATTAGATTTCACTATAAAACACATCTTCAGAGAAGCTAACGCTTTGGCTGATGCATTATCTAAAGATGGTAGGAAGAGAGGAGATCACGAGTATAAAGAAGATAATTTACCAAAAAAGTATTCTGGTATTATAAAATTAGATAGCATGGATTTCCCTTATATTAGAAAAATTAAAAATAATAATTTTTAGTTACAAAGATTTTCTTGTGTTTATTCTGGTATTCTATGTTTGATGCTTAAACAGATTAAAGTTCATATCTTCATAGTCTCATCCTGGTCCTGAGGGATGTTGCTATGATGGTTGGGATACATTGTAGTACAGCTTGGTAAAACTGCAGGTTTAGGGGGCTCAAAAATACAGTAACACGGCAGGTTTTAGTAAGCAATGTTTCTGTTTTAAAAACAGATATGAACTTTCTGCAGGTTTAGGGGTATTTTTTGCTTATTAAAACAGAAATATACTTTCATGCACTGCAGGTTGCTTATTAAAAAACAATAACACTGCAGGTTTAGGGGGCTCAAAATTACAGTACAGCTTCTGTTTTACAGCCTTATTAAAAAAATGTACAGTAACATTGCAGGGCTAATTCGAAGGATCAAGACGGGGTATTTAATAATAGAGTAGATTATATATATGCATGTAGATCTTTCTTGCAGGTAACTAAGTAGATGAAAATGATATAAAGCTGGACATAGTGTCTGCTATCTTTTAGTTTTCTTTTCTTATTATAGGTGTATGGAGTCTGTTTTTTTTAGAATGTTGTATTTTCTGGAAGTCTGTGTTATTTGATATAAGTAGAAGCTGTGTTTTTATGTCGTCTGTTTTATTTTAGAAAAGCTGGAAGTCTGTAAATTTTTAGTTGAGATGTGTTAAGTATGTAATTCATGTAAAGAAGCAATAGTAGAGTAAAGGAAGATCAAAGCTTAAAAAGCATGGAGGGAGGCAGCAAAGCAGGGAACTCTTACAGCTTAAGATAGGGTTCAGAAATTGCTAGAAATATTCTGAAGATCAACAAAAGGATACATTAATGATACATCCAAGGAGTCTGCTGCTGAATTTTCTAATTTTTCTGGTTGGAATTTCCAGAAATTGATGGTAAATGGGTTTCATCTTATATGGATATGATGCCCTTGATTTTATGCAGGCTGGAATGTTTGTAGGTTAAGCAGAAAAGTTAAGAGCTGCTGATTACCAAGCACATCTGGCAGAATATTTATAGATACAAGGCAGAATTTAAAAGATGCAATGCTGATATTCAAGGCGGGATACTCTAAAAAAGCGATAGCATTCTAGCATCTCTCAAAGAGCAACATTACAAGAAGAATTCCAAATCAAAGGTCTCACTTTACAAGACATGGAAGAGACATGGACTCTTGAAATAGACTGCATTTATCTTTACTATACGAATAAAGATTCAACCAGGGTATCATTAGAAAGAATTAACTTCTCAAAGCTTAAAGGAAGATCTCAAGACCTCAAAAGCATTTCCCTTTAAATTTATACGCTTAGTTTGATCTAAATGTTAAAGATTTTCTTAAATATTGGGTGTAATAGGGATAAGGGTAGATGTTAGTTTGTAAAAATGGTATTCCTCCGCCAAAAGAGAGGGATATAACTAATAAATAACACTTAAAAAAAAGAAAGATAGTTAGTTAGATAGACAAATATATAGAGCACAAATATACAAATATAAAAATAGTCAGATAGATAGATAGAAAGATAGACAGATTAAAAGATTGTCAAATTTATAGAAAGATAGATAAACACAAAGATAGATAGACAAAAAGATATATATTCAGATAGATAGATTGATTGATAGAGATATAAACAGATAGATAGATAGAAAGACAGATATATAAATAGAAAGATTGATAGACAGACAGACATATAGATAGATATATAGATAGATAGGTAGACATATTGAGAAATAGGCATATAGCCACATATAAAGTTAGACAGATAGATAACTAGACAGATAGACAGGCAGACAGAACAATAGATAGATATATTAATAGATAGTTAGATAGAAAGATATAAAGATAAATAGATAGTTAGATAGATAGACAAACAGAGAGACAAATATAGAGAAAGATAGATAAACATACAGACAAAATACATTTAGATAGACATATAAAGAGAAAGAATGATAGACAAATAGACAAACAAAGAGACAAACAAGGAGAAATACAAATAGATAGACAGACAAGTATATAGATGAAGAGAAAACTGATAAAAAAATAGAAAGATAGACAGATAGAGTGATAGACATATAAACCATATAGACATATAGAGAGATAGATAAATTGACAGATATATAGACTGATAGATAGATTGATAAATAGATAGATAAACATATAAACATATTGACTGATATATAGATAGACAAATAGATAGAAGACATATACAAAAATAGAAAGATAGAAAGAAAGTCACATTGATAGATAGGCATATCGACATGTAGATAGATAAAAAGATAAATTTATATGTAGATCGATAGATAAAGAGATAGATAGATAGACATATAGATAGATAGAAAAAAAGTTAGATAGACATATAGATAAATAGACAGATTGATAGATTGATAGATAGACAGATAGAAAGATAGACAGATAGAGAGATTGCTAGATAGCCAGATAGACAGATAGATAGATAGACATATAGAAATATAGACAAAAAGATAGAAAGATAGACAAAAAGATAGAAAGATATATATACAGATAGACATATAGATAAATAGAAAGATAAACACAAAAAAAATAGATAGATAGATAGACATACACAAATAGATAGATTAAAAGAATGTCAGATAATTAGAATCATAGATGACCAAATAGATAGATAAAGAGAAAACTGATAAATAGGTAGACTAATAGACAAATGGGATATTAAAAATTAGACCGGATAGACAGAGAAAATGATAGATAGATAGACAATAGATAGATAAACAGATAGATCGATAGATAGATAGACATATAGACAGATAGACAGATAGACAGATAGACATATAGATCGATAGATAGATAGACAGTTAGACAAATAGACTTATAGATAGAAAAACAAATAGACAGATAGACAGAAAGATAGATAGATAAATTGATATTTATACAGATAAATTGATAGAGAGAAAAAAATAGACCATATAGAAAGATAGAAATATAGATATATTGACATATAGATAGATAGATAAATAGAAAGATAGATAAATAGGACATATAGTCAAATAGATAGAAAGAGAGATAAATATATAGATAGATAGATAAACAAATAGGTATATAGATAGACATATAGATAGATAGAAAGATAGAAGATAGACATATAGACATCTAGATAGATAGACAGATAAAGATATAGATACATAGATAGATAGATAGACATATAGACAAATAGACAAATAGACAAATAGTCATATAGACAGATTGATAGATAAATAGAGAGACACATAGATAAATAGATAGATAGACAGATAGATAGATAGACATATACTCAAAAAGTGAAATAAAAAGGTACTCAGATAGATATATAGATAGACAGATAGACAAGTACATAGTTAAAGAGATAAACTAAAATATAGTTAGATAGATATAGAGATAAATAGATAGAACATTTAGATAGATAGAAAAATATATAGATAAATAGATAGACAGTTTGATACATAGATAGATAGTGAGATAAACATATATATAGATCTAAATATAAAAAATACATAGACAAATAGAGAGATATATAGATAGATAAATAGATAGATAGGAAGATAAGAGAGACAGATAGATAAATAGATAGATAGATTGATTGATTGATATACAAAAGATAGATAGACAATAAAAAGATAAAACATTATTAGAAGATACACAGACAAATATATAGATAGACTAAAATAAATAGATAGATAGACAAATAGACAGATAGACAGATAGATTGATAAATAAATAGACAGATAAACAAATAGACAGACAGATAGATAGACAGATAAACTAATATATAGATAGACATATATATATATATAGACATATCTACAGATAACTATGTAGACAGATAGATAGCTATACAAATAGATAGTTAGATGGATATATATATATATATATATATATATAGAGATATTTATATATATATACACACATATATAGTCAGATAGACAAACAAAGAGAGAGAGAGAGAGAGAAACATATAAATAGAAGAGAGATAGATAGACAGATAGAAAGAAAGATAGACAAATAAACATACAGACAAATAGACAGACAAATATACAAAGAGACAGACAGAAACAAACACAAATAGAGAGCTATATAGATATATAGATATATATATATATGTAGATAGATGATAGACACAAATAGATATATAGTTAGAGAGATATACAAAAAGATATATACACAAATAGACAGATAGACACACACACACACACACACACAATTAGATAGATAAAAGATAAACCGATAAATAGATAGATAAATAGACAAATAGAAAGATAGATAGATAGACTTTATAAACAAATAGACAAATAAACAAATAGAGAGATATTTAGATAGACTATATAGACAATTAGACAAATAGACCGATAGATAAATAGACAGATAAAAATTAACAGATAGAAAGACAAAAATATAGATAAAAGATAGATAGATAAACAAATAGACAAATAGATTTATAGAAAGAAAGACAGATATATTTTATATAGTCAGATAGATAAATAGATAGATAGACAGCTAGATAGATAGATATATAGATAGACACAAAGAAATAGATAGATAGATAGCATATAGAAAAATATATAGATTGAACGAAAGATAGATAGATAGATAGACAGAATAGACAGATAGACAGACATATAGATAGATAGATAGATAGCTAGATAGGTACATAGGGAGATATATAAATTGATAGATAGATAAATAGAAAGATTAATTGATAGATAGATAGATAGCTAGATAGACTGATCGATCAATAGATCTATAAATAGATAGATATATAGATACTTATACAAAAAGATTCGACATACAGATAGGTAGATAGACAAATAGACAGATAGATATATATACAGACATACAAACAAATAAATAGACATATAGATAGATAGATAATAAGATAAAGAATAGACACAAACACATAGACATTTATAGAGATAGACATATAGACATATACACAAATAGACAGATAGAAATATAGTCAAATAGATAAACAAATAGACATGTAGAAAGATAAAGATATAAATCAATTAATAAATAGACAGACATAGAGATATATAGATAGCCAAAATAGACAAATATACAGATTGAAATTATATATTTAGAAAAAAAAATAGATAGATAGTTAGACATATAAAGAGATAGATATATGAACGGATAGACAGATAGTTAGATAGATAGATAGACATATATACATATAGACAGATAGAGATAGATAGATAGATAGATAAATAGATTATATAGATAGATAGACAAATAGACAAATAGATAGATAAGTAGATAGTAAGATTGGAAAATAGGTTGATAGGCAGATACGCAGATAGATAGATAAGTAGATAGGCAGAGAGGTAAATTGGTAGTTAGGAACTTAGGCAAATAGTAAGAAAGACAAAAATAGATTTACATATAGACAGATAGACACACAAATAGATAAATAGACAAACAAATAGACACACAGATAGACAGATAGATATTCAAATAGAAAGATAAACAAATAAATAGATAGATAGGCAAATAGAGGATAGACATAGATAGATAGACATTTAGAGAGAAAAAGATAGCCATATAAACAAATAGACATATAGAATGATAGTTAAATAGCGAGATATACAGATAGACATTTAGAGATATATAAAGATATACATCTACACAAATAGAAAGATAGAATGTTAATCAGATAAATTGATAGTTAGATAGACAAATAGATAAATAAAGAGAAAACTAATAAATAGATAGATAGATAGACAAATAGAAAGAAATAAAGACATATAGATAGATAGACAGATAGACATATAGACTTATAGACAGATAGATAAATAGACAAAAAAAATAGACATATATATAGATAGATAAAAAGACAGCTAGATAGATAAAAATATAGACAGATAGATTATATAAACAGATAGATAGAAATATAGACAAATAAATAGATAGATAGACAGATAGAAAGGTAGATATATAAATAGATAAATAGATATACAGATAGATAAATAGATAGACAGATAGACAGATAGACATATAAACAGATAGATATATAGACAGATATACATATAGATAGATTGTTAGTTAGTTAGTTAGAAAGATAGATATATACACAAATTGACATATAGAATGATAGTCACATTGATAGATATAAAGATACACATGTAGATAGATAAAAAGATAAACTATTAAATAGATATACTGATAGAGAGATAGATAGATATACCCAATAGATTGATAGAAAGATAGACATATAGACAATTTAACAAATAGACAAATAGAAAAATAAAGAGATAGTTAGATAATTAGATTCACATTTTGATAGATAATCATATAGAAAAAAAGATAGATAGAAAGATAGATAGAAAGATAAGCAGATAGACAAACAGATATATAGATAGATAGACATATTGACAGACTGACTGACAGATAGATAGATAGACAGATAGATAGACAGATAGATAGACATATAGACATATAGACAAATAGACATATAACAGATAGATATATAGGCAGATAGATACATACTTAGATAGACATACACACAAATAGATAGAAATAAAGATAGTCAGATAGATACATAGATAGATAGACAAGTATATATATAAAGAGATAAACTAATAAATAGATAGATAGATAGATAAATAGATAGATAGATAGATAAATAAATAGACCATATAGATAGATAGATAGAAAAATAGACTAATAGATAGATAGACATATAGACAGATAAAGATATAGACATATATACATAGAAACTTATAGATTGATAGATAGATAGACATATATACAAATAGATAGATAGTAAAATAGACAAATAGAAAGACAACAGATAGACAAATACACACACACACACACACACACACACACACAGATAGATAGATAGATAGATAGGAAGATAGAGGATAGACACTAACATATAGACATTTAGAGAGAGATCGATATGCATAGACACAAATAGACATATAAAATGATAGTTAGATAGATAGAAAGATAGATAGACAAATAAACATATAGAAATATTGATAGATAGACAGATATATAAATAGAGAGATAGATTGAAAGATATATAGATAGATAGATAGATAGATAGATATATAGAAAGATTGATAGATTTATAGATTGACAGATATATAGATAGATATATTGACATATACATAGATAGACACATACACAGAAAGATAGATAGAATGATAGATAGATAGATATATAGATATACAAATAGACACATAGACACATAGACACATAGACACATATACACATAAATAGGTAGATAGATAGACTTATAAACTTATAAAAAGATAGACTGATAGATAGATTGATAGGTAGAAAGAAGATAATAGATAGATAGATAGATAGATAGAAGATAATAAACAGATAGAAAGATAGAAAAAAATAATAGACAAATAAATAGCTAGATAGATTGATTGATAGAGAGATAGATAGATAGATATATATATATAGATAGATTGATAACTAGAAAGATAGATAGATAGATAGATAGACAGATAGATTTAACGATATAATATAAATAGACAGATAGATAGATAGACAGATAGACATATTGATAGATAGACATATAGATATATTTATATATAGATAGATATATATAGATAGACAGATAGACTGTTATACATATAGATAAATAAAAAGTTAAATGTATATACAAATTAACTAATAGACATATAGGCAAATATACAGATACATAGATAGATAAAAAGACATATAGTACATAGATATCTAGAGAGCCATATGGATAGATACACATAATCAAAGAAGACATATAGACAAATAGACAGATAAATAGATAGATAGATAGTGAGATAAATAGACAGATAGATAGACAGATAGATAGATAAATAGATAGATAGATAGATAGAGATTGACAAATAAATAGATAGACAGATATGTAGATAGATAGATAGATAGACAGATAGCAAGATAACCAAATATTAGCCAGATCGGTAGATAGATAAAAAGATAAATAGATATATAGATAGATATATATATATATGCAAACAGATAGATAGATATAAAGAATGAAAGATAAATATATAGATAGATATTTAGTTAGACAAATAGTCCATTATACATATACATACATAGATAGATACTCATATCGACAAATTTATAGATAGACTCATTGACAGACAGATAGATAGCCATATAGACAGAGAGAGAGAAAGAAAGATAGATAGATATATAAATTGATAGACAGATAGATAAATAAAAAGATAGATAGATAGAAAGAAAGATAGATAGATAAATACAAATATAGATAGATAGATAGATAGACAGATAAACCAATAAACTGATAGATAAATAGATAGATAAACAGATAGATAGATATATAGATAGATAGATAAATAGATAGATATATAGATAGATAGATAGGTATGTAGATAAAAACATATAAAGATAAATATATAGATAGATAGATAGACATATAATTAGATTGCCAAATAGTCAGATAGGCATATAGATTTTTATATAGATATACAATAAGATATATAGATAATAAGATAGTTTTATAGACAAATTGACAGATAGGAAAATATATAGATATATAGATAAACATATAGACAAATAAATATATAGACAGACAGACAGATAGATGTATAGATATATAGACTAATTGACAAATAGATAGATAGTCATATACACTTATAGACTGATAGACTGATAGATAGATAGATGTATATACAAATAGTCATATAGTCAAATAGACAAATAGAAGACAGACAACAGACAATAGATATATAGATATATAATATATATTACACACCACACATAGATAGTCAGATAGGAAGATAGAGGGTATACACAGACATAAATATATTTATAGAGAGATAGATAGACATGTAAAAATAGACATATAAAAATATAGTTAGATAGATAGAAAGATAGATAGACAAATAAACATATAGAAAGATAGACAAATAGACAAATAGAGTGATAGACGTATAGACAATTAGAGAGACTAGATAGACAGATAGAAAGATAGATAGATAGACAGAATGACTGATGTATAGATAGACAGATAGACAAATAGACAGAAAGATAGATAGATAGATAGATTTACATATATATAGACAAATAAAAAGATAGTTAGATAGATGGATATAGAGATAGACAGATAGACACATATACACAAATACACATAGACATAAGGTAGATAGACATATAAACATATAGACAGATAGGCATATAGATAGTAGACAGACTGAAAGATAAATGATAGGACAGATAGATCGATAGGCTATAGATAGATTGATTATTAGATAGATAGATAGATAACTAGATAGATATATAACTAGATAAAAAGATATATAGATAGCTAAGATAAATAGATTTATATGACTATAGCTAATGGACATTTTAATAGATAAATAGATAAACATATTGATAAGATAGTGAAGATAAGTATATTTATAGATAGATAGATATATAGATAGACAGATAGACTAAATAAAATTTAGATAGATAAAAAGATAGATGGATAGATAAATAGACTGATAGACTATAGGAAATATATAGCTTGACAGATAGATAAGACAGATAGATGACAGATAAACAAATAGCTAGATAGCTAGATGGATAGATACACAGATTAAAAGATAGGCATATAGATAGAGAGATAAATAGATAGAAAGATAGTGAGATAGATTGATAGATAGATTAACAGATAAACAAATAAATAGATAGATAAATAGGTAGATTAACAAATAAATAGAAAGACATAAAGAAAGAAAGATAGATAGATAGATAGATAGCAAGACAGCCAAATATTAGCCAGATAGGCAGATAGATAGAGATATAGATAGATATATAGACAGATAGATATAAAGATAAATTGAAAGATAGATATAAAGAATGAAAGATAAATAGATAGATAGATAGTTAGTTAGTTAGACAAATAGTCAAATAGACATATACATAGATAGATACATAGTCATATAGATAGATTTATAGACAGATAGATTGACAGATGGATAAAATGTCTGATAGACACACATACAGTTATATAGATTGATAGAAAGATAATAAATAGAAAGATAGATAAATAGATAGATTATATAGATAAAAAGATAGATAGATAGACAATAGATACATAGATAGACAATAGAAAGATAGATAGATAAATAAACAGATAGTAAAATAAATATATAGATCAATAGTCAGACAGAGATAGATAGATAGATATAAAAATTAGATAGATAGATA
>JAREIK010001825.1:0-82500 GCA_029783825.1 Sapria himalayana
ACTAATTATTCTAGTGTAAGATAAAGGGTATCATACACATATTTAGATTAGATTTAGACTTTAGTGTAGATGATATATTCCTCTATAATATTATGGTAATGTAATAAGTATTTGTTGGATAAAGGGTAAGAAGATGCGAGATATAATCAACTCTTCTCGATGGTTACTTTGACTATGCATATCTTTATTCTCTATTCAGTACTTCTAGAAAAATAAAATGACATGGTCATAATTGTTGTATATAGTGTTTTGATAATCTGTTTGTATAACCAATATTTCTATTTTAATATTCTCATATAAGTACAGGAAAAGAAATATTAAGAGACCAGGAATGCATTAGTAGCACAATAAAAAAGGTCTCGCTGTTTGGTCAGCAGGCCGAAAAAATTTTTGGAGCAAGCCTGGCCCGTCTGATGATCCGACCCGCTCTAGTTAATTGAACCAAGAAAGTTTTAATATAAAAGGTTTTGTATTTTATTTTTGGGTTACTATTTTTCGTGATCTGGAACTGTTCATCCTCTCTCTTTCTCTATGCGATTTATCGCGACTATTTCTATGCTGCACATACTATAAAACTTCGGTTGGTTTAATCTGTAATGCATAAGAATATTCTGGTGGTTGTAGCTAGTCGTACTGAGCGACTAGTGAACCATGTTATTTCTGGTTTCTATTTTTTTTATTTTTGATTCTATCGTGGTTGGATTGTGGATTGGATATATATATCAATTGTTGTTTTGTTGTTCTTTCATTTTCTATATCTTAAAATCACAATTGTGGAAGTGTAATTGCCCAACAATTAGTATTAGAGTGGGTTTCAGAGTTTTTCGAGCAATTGTGCCGTTGGATTTTTTGTGATTTTTCTGTACAAATGATATTCTATTGAGATGGCTAGAACCCTAAATACCACGATCGAGAAATTCAATGGCAGAAATGGGTTTAGTATGTGGCAGATCAAAATGCAGGCATATTTGAAGAATTTTGATATTTGGAGTCCTCTTGTTCAAGGCTTCGGCCCTCATACTACTACTACTCTTGGAATAATAGAGGATGAGGCATGGAGACGTGAAGAAAAAGCCCACTCCACCATTATGTTAAACATGTCTAATGAAGTCATAGCTGATGTAACTAATGAAGAATCTACTACAGGATTGTGACTCAAGCTTGAGTCTCTGTATATGACTAAATCATGAACGAATAAGCTTTTGTTGAAGAGGAGGCCATTCACACTGAGGATGCAAGAGGGAACCTCTTTGAAGAAGCATCTGGATGATTTAAAATGCATCATCATGGACCTTAAACGTGTAGATGCTAAGGTGAAAGATGAGGATGTTGCATTTCTACTCTTAGTCTCTCTTCCTTTTTCCTATGAGAATTTTGTCGAATCTCTCATAGTGGGAAAGAAAAAGATTATGCTAGAGGATGTTCGCTCTGCCATACACTTCAGGGAGATGAGGCAGAAGACTGTGGTTGAACGACTTGAACAATATCCTGCTGGATTGGTGGTGACAAACAAGAGGCCACAACCTATTCCATTCAAGAACATGGAAAATAAGCTTCAGAAGAGGTCAAAAGAGGGTGACATTTGTCACTAATATAAATAGAAAAGACATTGGAAAACTGAATGCCCAAAAAGAGAGCAAGGCTGGAACAACGAGGTCAGCCTAATCCTCCACCTGTTGCTGCTGTGGCCTTTGATGATCTGGATGAAGGAGAAGACATCGTGATGGTAACCTCCACAATGATTGCAAGATTAGATTATTGGATCATGGATACTAGGACTTCCTTCCATATAAGCACTCACTTGGAGTGGTTCAATAAATATGACATGAAGGAAGTTGACCATGTTGTGGTGGGGAACAGCCAACCATGTAAGCTGGTTGGAATCGGCACAGTCATACTGAAAACTTATGATGGCCGAATAGTCTCACTTTCAAATGTGAGATATGTCCCTGAGATGACAATGAATCTCATTTCTCTTGGTGTTCTGGATGATCAGGGATATTCATTCAGTGGTGGAGAGGGAACACTGAATGTTCACCGAAAAGATGATATTGTACTGAAGGGGAAGAAGACTGGAATGCTATACACACTGATAGGTTCCACAGTGACAAGGACTATTGATGTCACATCTGGAGAGCCAGCATTTGAAGACAAAGCTGAACTTACAAGACTGTGGCATATGTGGCTCACACATATGGGAGAGAAAAGTATGAACATTTTCTCTGATCTTAATCTTCTTGTTGGTCACAGAGTCAGTAAACTAAATTTATGTGATCATTATGTTTTTGGTAAGAAACATAGAACTAAATTTGGTAAGGCCATACACTATAAAAATAGTATTTTGGATTATATCCATGCTGACTGTTGGGGACCTTCTAAAGTCACATCTCTTGGAGGTGCTCGATTTTATTTATGTTTAGTTGATGATTACTCCAGGATGTCCTGGGTATTCATGATGAAACATAAATATGAGACTATTATAAAGTTTAAGCAGTGGGTTAGATTTGTGGAAAACCAAACACAAAAGAAGGTTAAACTATTATGAACAGATAATGGTCAAGAATTTTGTTCGTCTGAATTTGAAGAATTCTGTAAGGATAAAGGTATAGCGAGACACAAAACTATTAGGGACACTCCTCAACAGGATGATATTGTTGAAAGAATAAACCAAACTCATCTAGAGAGAACTAGATGTATGCTCTCTCAATCAGGCTTAGACAAGGAGTTTTGGGCTGAAGCTATTAATACAGCATGCCATTTGATAAATAGATCGCCACATAGTGGAATTATTTTTAAAATTCTATTTGAGGTGTGGACTGGTAAACCTACAGATTATTCTAGTCTAAAAGTGTTTAGGTATGTTGCCTACTATCATGTAAATGATGGTAAGCTTGAACCACGAGCAAGAAAAGGAATATATGTAGGATATAGTGATGGAGTCAAGGGATTTCGTATCTGGTCACCATTTGAAAAGAGAGTGATTCTCTCTAGGAGTGTCACAATTGAAGAAAGTGTCATCTTAAGACAAGTACCCTTTCCTATCCAGTTACCTGATGTTCCTCAATCTGAGCTTAAGGTGGAGCTAAAATCTGAATTTGTAGCTCCAGGAAGGATGTCTGTTGTCTCTAGACAAATAATAGCTAATCATGAAAATGATGTCAAGTCTATTATTGAACCTGATTTTTTAAACCCGTACCTAAAGAGTCTATCCCCTACTACATTGCAAGGGATAGACAAAGAAGTGTGAATGTATGTCCTCCTCTGAGATTCACCTTTGATGAAATTGTAGGGTTTTCCCTACAAGTTGCCGAAGAGATTGATATTCATGAACCATCCTTCTTCAGGAATGATATTAGATGTCTTGAATTTGAGTCATGGTTAGTTTCCATGAACGAAGAGATTGAATCTCTTCATAAAAATGTTACTTGGCTTATTGTACCTAAACCTAAAGTGAGAAAGATAGTTTATTGCAAATGAATTTTCAAGAAGAAAAATGATGCCTCTATAGCTGATAGTGTAAAGTTTAAGGCATGTCTAGTTACAAGAGGGTTCGGTCAGAAAGAGGGTGTCGATTATAATGAGATATTCTCTTCTATAGTTAGATATACCTCAATTAGGGTGCTTCTAGCATTAGTGACACATCAAGACCTTGAACTTGAGCAACTAGATGTTAAAACTATATTTCTTCATGGAGAACTGGATGAAGAAATTTACATGAGCCAGCCTAAGGGTTTTTAGGTATCAGGTAAGGAAACCCATGTGTGTAAGCTTTTGAAGTCCATTTATGGACTTCAGCAGTCTCCCCATCAGTGGAACAAGAGATTTGACTGTTTCATAACTAGTCATGGATACAATAGGTGTGACCATTACTACTGTATTTATTTCAAAAGGCACAATGATGAGTCATATATCTACTTGCTATTGTATGTAGATGATATGCTTATTGCTGCTAGAAATAAATCTGATATTCAGGAACTGAAAGATCTTCTCAGTTCTAAATTTGATATGAAAGATCTTGGAGGAGCAAAGCAAAATTTGAGTTTGGAAATATTCAGAGATAGAATTAAAAGAATGTTGTTTCTTTCACATAAACAATATATTCAGGAACTTCTATCTAGATTTGGAATGACTTCTTGTAAGCCTCTATCCACACCATTTGCTTCTAACCTTTATCTAACATTAGAATGTTGTCCTCAATCTGAATCTGATAAAAAACAAATGTCTAAGGTTCTTTATTCTAGTGTTGTCGGGAGCTTCATGTATCTTATGGTGTGCACCCGACCTAATATTGCTCATATAGTAAGTACAGTGAGTAGGTTTATGATAAACTCTAGTCAAGAGCACTGGAAAGTTGTTAAAAGGATACGTAATTACCTCAAGGGAACTTCTGATCTTGATTTGATAATTGGTAATGAATCTAATCTCATGATGGTAGGATTTTCTGATTATGACTATGTAGGGGATGTTGACAGTAGATGGTCTATGACTAGTTATGTCTTCACTCTATGTGGTTCTTTAGTTAGCTGGAAAGCTACACTACATTCTTCTGTTACTTTATCTTCTACTGAAACAAAGTATATGGCTTTGACTGAAGCCGTGAAGGAAGGTATATGGCTGAAAGGTTTTCTCAAGGACCTTCGTCTTTATGAAGAGGTTGCAATAGTTTTCTGTGACAACCTCAGTGCTATCTATTTAGCAAAAGACCAAGTGCACCATGAAAGGACAAAACACATTAATGTACGATATTATTTATTCGATCTGAGAAGAGGGTACAAGTAAAGAAAATTGTAATTTCTGATAATCCAGTTGACATGTTTACCAAACCTATTACTCTGAATAAGTTAAGACACTATCTTGACTTATTGAATATATCAAATCAGATGTAGTCTTTTTGGACTAACTATTTATAGAGCGTGTCTCTTTATCTGTATGCAAAACAAATTAATGTGGAGATTGTTGTATATAGTTTGTTTTGATAATCTATTTGTATAACCAAATATTTTTGTTTTAATATTTTCATGTAAGTGTAGGAAAGAAAATATTAAGATGCCGAGAATATAGTAGTAGCACAATAATAGAGGTCTCGCTGTCTGGTCAGTGGGCCGAAGAAATATTTGAAGTAGAGCCTGACCCATCCGATGATCTGACCCGCTTCGGTTAATTGAACCAAGAAATTTTTAATATAAAATGTTTTGTATTTTATTTTTGGGTTACTATTTTTAGCGATCTAGAACTGTTCATCTTCTCTCTCTCTCTCTACGTGATTTATCATGACTATTTCTACGCTGCACATACTGTAAGATTTATATTGGTTTAATCTGTAACACATAAGCATTTTATGGTAGATGTAACTAGTCGTACTGAGCAACTAGTGAACCACGTTATTTCTGGTTTCTATTTTTTTTTGTTTTTGACTATGCCATGGTTGGATTTTGGATTGGATATTTATATCATTTGTTATTTTGTTGTTTTGTTGTTCTTTCTTCTTCTGTATCTTAAAATCACAACCGTGGAAGCACAATTGCCCAAAATAATAATATCTATGTTGCTAGCTGTGTTAGTACCAAACTCATATCAATAATTTATGTCAACCTAGCAAATTTACTCATAGAAACTATTATAAGGGGAAGATGGTTGGAAAGCTATCACTTCTTATTGACTAACACTTCTTGTCGTGTGTTCAATGGCTTACCTTTCACCATCTATCATAGCCAACGCAAAGCTGTCATCAAATCGATTGAACCCTAAATATGAAATTTTATGACACTTCTATATCCATCAATATTCAATATATCACAAATCATATATATTTATTATTAAGTATGTTTATCATACACAATTATATAAGCTAACCCTAGGTTCATAACTAGCTTGATATTGAGGAAGGATTTGAGAAAGATAATTTTGGAGTCATCTCATCAAATCATGTATCTCCGAAGGGAGTCAACATTGAGATCTACATTACAAATATGGTTTCTAATTTGATCCATTACATGTCAGCCCTGTTCTATTATTTTAATCAGGGTGGTTGGTGCACCTCTTTTGTTGTTCTATCCTTTCGATCTCTAATTATGAGATATTCCAGCATTGTCATGAATTTGTTTCAATGTAATTACTAAGAGTTAATGCTTTGTCTACTACAACATGATAATAATGTCATTGTCAAAATATATTTTAGTGTAAATATGATTGTGACTCAGAAATATTATCATGACCAATAATCATATTTCAGCATAGAAAGATATTGTGATAATATGGTAGAGTTATAACATATAATAAATATTATGACTACTATGTAGAGTCGCGTCTAAGAAAGGTATTTTGCAACAACTTCAAATATATGTGCTAGAGTTGATAATATCATGACACTGAAAATATCTGGACTTGATCTCGGTCTCCCACATTCAATTTTGTTTTCTGACAAGAACATTTTTTTACTCAAATTATTCTTAATTTCACTATTCTTCAATAAAGCCCATCAAAAAATAATTTTCATTAAATACTTATCTTTTATGCCCCATTCTCATTCAAACACCACATGAAATAAGTTAAATTCATTTATTAAAATATGATACTTTTGGTGATGAACAGCGACGACACAAGTTGTTGTCATGACATAAATATGTTGTCATGGTTGAAATGGTCTCATGATGTAAAACATGTTGTAGTGATTGAAGTAGTCTTGTGATATGAAAACAAATTATCATGGATGATTTGATTCAATGACTTGGAATATGTTTCCATGACTTCATTTGTTACTGAGACATTGCACAATTGCATTTGATGTTCATATGACACTGGATGTGTTTTGATAATATCATTTACTCATATTCATACATTATAGTTAAGTGATTAGTAAATGACTACTATGTAACAACACAACACACAACAAAAATAGAAACACTATTGAGAATCAACAATCATGTAAGTGTTAGAACTCTAGAAAGTTGTAATGTAACATACACAACTTGAATAAACCCTAAATTAATTCCATTTGCAATTTACTATGTGTGCTCTCTTATCCCCCATACCCCCTCTTATGTGTTAATCTATTTAAGCGTGGTGATTGTGCTTGTTCTTTTTCAATAGCTCTTACTTAATCTTGACATCATCAACATCATAGATTTAACTTATGCATTTACATTTCCTATTACACGGCCAAAGCTATAGAAGATTTGATCAACCAATGATAAAATATTGGGATAATTTTTATATTGTTCACATTTGTATTAGACCTCGAAACATGGTTTCAATCCTGCTTGAATTCAAAATGTTTGTTAGATTTGCTAATTCCTAACATTTGTTTCATAGGTTAAACATGGTATCAGTGCTTATATTTGGCATCAAGGCTTAACCTGACATTTGGTTTTAGGCTCCTAATTTTTAAAATTTGGTATCATAGCTTTTTTCCCTCACTCTAATATTTGGTATCAAAAGAGGTTATCTCAAAGGTTTGTCTACAAGATATGTCAGGAAATACTTTGTAAATTGTAGAGTCAATGAGATTGGAGATAAAAAAATTTTTAGGCAAGAGTTTTGAACTCAAAAAACTAAAAATGGAAGACTTGTTGGTGGATGGGATTTATGGAATGTTATTAAGGATTTGAAGCTATCTATTACTGGTAAAGAAGGATCAAAGTCATTTTCTATTGGTGAATGAGAGAAGCTAGACCAAAGAGATAGAAGTTTGATCCTACTATGCTTGGATGACTCATTATTTGTGAATGTCACTAGAGAGAATGCCAAAGAAAATATGGTTGACTTTAGATAATCTCTATCAGAACAAGTCATTAGTCAACTAGATAATCTTGAGGAAAAAATCATTCAATCATTCAATATACGAGTTCAACACACTGATCAACCAACTTTTGTCTATATGCTATGAAATTAGCAATGATACTTTATTTGATGCCATATTAATGAAACAACCTAATCATCATTCATCACCATTGGTAGTGGTTCGATGAAGCTGATATATGAAGGTATGATCGAAGATCTTTTATCTTAGGTTATGAGGAGGTATAATATAAAAGTATCCTCAAGTGAAGAATTGCTTGTGATAGGCAAAAATTAATGAAAATAGTTCCATTCATTCAGCAAGTAAACCATATTTTTGAGAAAGTTTAAAGAGTATGGAAAAATCTAAGGTCAAGTACTGGAAATACAACTAACTAGGGCACTTGATAAGGGAAATGGTAGAAGTGAGTCAATGAAGAAGGTGAAGTTTGGGGAGAAATCTACTTTATAACTGCATGTGTTGCTCATATCACATAAATTCACATCAAGAATAGTTCCATATGTATGAAAGCTATAATCATAAAAGGGTGTATATGGGCAATGACTCTACTATTAACATCATATGTCTTAGGAAAGTGATGATGATAATGCATGATGAGACTATGAAGAAGTCCCATGTGTGATGCATGTACCAAGCCTTGCTAGAAATTTCATCTCATCTAGGGTAATGACATCTATAGGCTTGATTTCACTTGTGATGAAAAGTCATGTGGGACAACTCATAGAGCAAAGGTTATTGCTCTAAGAATGAGGATGGATCAATGTAAAAGAAAGGATAGAGATTAGTCAGTTTGAGAGTTGAGATGAGGTTTTGGATACTTGGGCACATTAATGAGATAGTTGTTGTGACTTTTAGATTTCATATAATTCAAGGAACAAGATAGTTGTTGTGACTCTCCTCAAAGTCATAACATGAAGAAAGTCATCATGACTGAACTCAATATCATGACATGAAACCTAGTTTTTATGACTCTTCTCAAAGGGATGACATGAAACCTAGTTTTTATGACTCTTATCAATGGGATGACATGAAGAAAGGCTATTGCGGCTCAACCCAACATCTTGACATGAAACTTATTATTCCTGATTCCCTTCAAAGGCATAACATGAAAAAAGGAGGGCATGACATGGAGTTATGACATTGTGGCTTAGACAATGTTGTAACAACAAATGGTGAAGTTGTTACTTGGAATTCTAAAATAAAGGATAATACCAATCTAGTTTCAATAGTGCATGGCGAGTTAGATGAAGAAGTTATGAAATCCACACCTACACTTGGAGATCTATAAGGTTCATAAACCCATTAATAAAGTATGTAGATAGTACATATTATGCACTTTTTGTTATAGGGGATGATCTAAATAAGTATTTAGGAGGTCATAGCCTCAATGGAATTTAAGTGGTGGGTGAAAATTATGTAAGAAAAGATGCAATTTCTTTATGATAAAAACACCTTGAGGTGGATACTAGTAGTAATATTGAGTGAAAGTAGGTGTTCAAAGAGAAGATGAATACTAGTAGTAATATTGAGAAATATAAGACATGATAGGTGGTGAAAGGTTATTCTCAAATTGAGAGAATAGACTAAGATGTCTTATCCCCAGTGACCAAAATGATATCTATTCGAGTAATTCTAGATACAATAGCTTAGTTTTATTTAAAGGTAAAGCAGTTGGATGTGAAAATATATTTTCTTCATGGTGATATGGAGGAAGAGATTTAATGCAGCAACTTGAATGATTTGAGATAAAAGGTAAGGAGAACTTGGTATGTAGATGGAAAAGTTCTTGTACCATTTAAGCAAACTCTAAAGACGTGATACTATAAATTTGATGTGTATATCCTTCAATTGGGTTTTAGAAGGAGCAAGGTAGATTATTATGTATACACAAAGAGGTTATATACTAATTTTGTGATTCTTACATTATATATAGATAATATGCTTCTAGTTGGAAACAATAAGAAAATGTTCTTTAGTGTGAAGGGATGACTTTAAAGGAAGTTCGACATGATTGACCTCATGAAAGAAGGATATATTTTGGACATGAAAATTGCAAGGGAAAAAGAGAATATATTGCTATTTCTTGGGAAGTAGAAGTATATTAAAGAAGTATTTTAGAAGTTCAACATATTTGACTACAAACTAATTAATTTACATATACTTGTTGGGTTAAATTTGTCTATAGATAACTACCCATCTATAGGAGATGAAAGAGAAGAAATGGTCCTTGTACCATATGCCAGTGCATTCGATAGTTTGATGTATGCTATGGTTATACAAGACCCAATATTTCACATGGAGTGGAAATTCTCTACAAAATTATGGCTAACCTAGGAAAGGAGGACAAAATTGCAGTGAAAAGGGTACTAAGGTATATTTGTGGGACTCATGATTTATTTTATAATTTGGAGGAAATGGAATAGAAAAATACATTGAAGACTGTGAATGCTGATTGGGCCAAAAATGTGAATACCATAAAATCCAATTGTAGATTTATTTTCAACTTGTATTATATATTTGTAAGTTATTGAGTAAGTAATAGTATGTTGATGTTCTATTATTAAATGAGGCAGAGTATGTGGCTCATACTTAGACAATTATAGAAGTTGTTTGGATTGGGTGATTATGTGTAAAGCTTGGTTTTGTGTAGAAGAAAGTGAGGCTTAGCTATGATAGTCAAAGTTCTATTCACTTAGCTAAAAGGTTGGAATTTTATGTACGAACAATGTACATTGATATCCAATATCATTTTATCAAAGAAAAAGTTGATGACAACTTCATCTGACTGAAAAAAGTTGATATGAAGGTGAATTGTATGGACTACTTGATGAAGTTGATGAGCATTGAGAAGTTCATGTGGTGCACAAACAAGACAAGATCGATAAAATACTTGACAAGTGAAAGAATATTAAGATTGACTCATACATCATCTAGAATCTTGGAAGATAGTTATTATGTTGAAGAAATTCATAAGTTGAAGAATTTGCACCATTATATGTTGAGGTCATGACTTGTTTCTTCTATTTTATGACTAAGTCAATCTTTTACTTTGTGATAGTTGCAACATTGTTCTTTGGGCTACGAATCAAGTTGTCATGATGTGAAATATATAGTAATAATTGAAATAGTCTCATGCTGTAAAACTTGTTCACATGATTAAAGTGGTCTTGCACATTGGCATATATTGTCAAGGATAGTTTGATGTCGTGACTAGAAATAAGTTTCCATGAATCCATTCATTACCAAGACACTACACAGTGTCTTTGATGTTGTCATGACATTGAATGTATGGTCATAATATTATTTACTTTAATTCATGCTTTGTATTTAAGTGATTAATAAATGAGTATTATAACAATACAACATGCAACACATAGAGAAACACAATTTAGAATCAACAATCATGAAAGTATGAGAACTCAAAAGATTATTGTAATGTAACTAACATAGCATGAATAAAACCTTGATTAATTCTAAGTACAATTTACTATGTGTGCTCTCTTTCCTTAATCCCCCTCTTTTATGTAAATCTATTAATGTGTGGTATATGTGCTTGTTTTCTTTTTTATAGCTTGTACTTAATCCCAATATTATCAATAACATTGAGGATTTAACCTAAGCATTTACATTCTTTATTACATGATCAAAGTTGAAGATTTGATGAACTAATGACAATATTTTGGGGCAATTCATATGCTATTCACATTAATAGAAAACTCCAAAACTTGGTTTTGATCCTTCTTGGATTCAAATCACTTGTTAGCATTCCTGGTTTCTAACATTGGTATCAAAAGGTACATGGTATCAGTGCTTATGTTCAGCATTAGTGCCAAACTTGACATTTGGTTTTAAACTTTTGATTCCTGACATGCAAGCTACCTGAGAAAATTTTCTCTTAGCATTTTTATGTAAAACTTTCATCCAGATAGTCAATAATATCTAATCCCATCTATGTATATTGCACCTACAATGGCACATTGGATTCTGCTCATTTGCTATGCTTTGCATGTGCAAGTTTGGCCTTTCATGTCAACAACAAGGATCATTATTCCAATTGAGACTTTGTTTGATCCACTTTTTAATGTTTGATAGGCTTCCCCCTTTTTAATGTTCGAAGCTACTTTCCTTGTGATCATTAGGTCAGTGAATCCATTTCACTTGTAAGGCTACTATTGATGGTCTAGAAAGAAAGATCCAACTTTATCTATATTTTCAATACAAATATTATGATTCTGCTAATGTATTAGCATAGAATTAAAAGGCTTACTAAGATTACTTGTCATTTTATCTCAACCCACTTGACTAAGTCAATATTGAATATCTACAACATGTTTACTCCAATAAGATAGTTACAATTTAACTTATTGTTCAAATAATTATTTTTCATGCATGTGTGACCTCATCAAAGATTGATAATGCATTTTCCTTCCCTTTATGCCTCTTTATTTTATGTTTTTTAAGAAACTACTAAAATCCTTTTTCATGTGAATGTAATATGCATGACTCTCTAATCAAAATACTAATACAACATTTTAAATGATATCTTGGTGATGATCATAAATCATGATGACCTCTATTTCTCAACTACCATCTTCAACTACCATAAAAATATACTCAATCCTCATAACTTTTAGACTTAAAAAACCATATGCCAATGGAAATATCCCATCATATATGATGAAGCCAAAAATCAAACACCCTTGTATGGGCCACTCATATGAGATGGTAGTTGCAGAAAATAGCCACCCACTTATCCTCTTAATTCAATTCTCATCACATGAATAGTTTGCGCTAATTGATCACGAATCCAAGGGAATAACTTATAAGAAAATTGTGAACTCCATGCATGCAAGTAACTTAATTACATTCCATACTATATCATAAAATTATTATATAGTTGTCTTTGTAAATAATTAGGAGCAAATCTGATAGCATCATCAACAAGATGACCACTTCATATCATAAAATCCTTACATAGTTGTCTTGGTAAATAATTAGGAGTAGATCTAATAACATCATCAACAAGAAGATCACCTCATATTGTTCAAAGTACATGGTGCTCAATGTACACGTCCTCTAATGAGTAGCTATATATGTTATGAAATGTATTTACTAGAATTATTTTCAATTTTCCCACAACACATGAATGAATATTCCAAGGATATCTATTGACCAAACATATTACAAGCATGTGTTGGAGACAATTACTCTTAAACATAAACAAAATGTCTCACTATCAATATCATATTCATTGAACCGCCAAAAAGTATTTATGGAAGGGAAGGTCAGAAAATTACCTAGTATTTCCAACTCAAATTAAGTGGGCACTAATGTGTCAACATAGGATTCAACATCTTCTCCAAAAATAAACCCTATGATTACATTATGAGCATGCCGTCCCTCATTAAAGTTGGGAGTATTGATTTTAATGACATAATGGGCTTAAAACAAGTGGATCCAAAAATTTAGTCACATTAACTTGAACATCTTCTCCATCCAATATTTATATATTTGTGCAAATTAATCACCAAATTCATATAAATTTGACATTCTATATCACTTCTCAATCGTTGGAGTGCCCATATTGGGTGAGTATAATCATTCAATATAATCAAGAAAATATTTATTTTCTTGATTCCACCCCCATATTCTACATTCTTAGTTATATGTAAAATTTATATAATAGAATCAATATTCCCAATGATTACTATGTAAAAATTAACAAGAACAATTTTAATTGAAAAAAACACAGTCAATTTTCAAATACAAACCCAAAGTTTATAAATATACTATTTTAATAAGAACCCATATGCAAAATACAAAACAAGGGAAACCCTAAATAAGAATTTTATTGACAAGAACAAAGATAATAAATAATATGTTTACTAACACACTTTTGTAAGATATTTGTGACATTATCATCGAATAATATTACCGACTTCCGATTGGAATTTATTTTTTGAGTTATTCATTAGATTATTATATAATGTTTGTGTATCTATATCAAATATTACTTTAAGTTAAATAAAATTTTAAAATTGCACATGAGTACCTCGAAACTAATTTTTAAAAAGTATCAAAATTTACTTATCATATGATTTTGATTAATATGTTCAATAATATTATTTATTGAACAACATAAAACTTTAGATGAAATGATTATGAATAGTAGTCAATGAGTATTGAATATTCTTGTTAACATCAAAAAATCAATGAAATTATAAATAAAAATAATTTCTTTATGTACGAAAAGGTTTCGAAGTAGGTCAATAGTTCATACAAATTATATTTATGGAATAACATAAAACATTAGATGAACGATCATGTTCAATAGCCAACAAGTATTGAATAGGCTTCTAACATCAAATAAATCAATGCAATTATATATTAAAATAGCTTTAGTATGTTGAAATTGTCGAGTATTGTCAAATAAGCATCCCAACATCAATATATGGATTTGAACAATGAATTCTGCAACACCCCAATCACACAAACGTACTATAGGTTTCTTTCACAATTAATTTTTATGAACACATATACAATTTAGTTAGGACAATTGAGAAACAAAATGAAAATGAAAACTAAGTTTTTCATTTTTCATAATTAAGTGATTTGTGCTTGTACTTTTCTTTTTTTAATTTAATATTACAAATTATTTTTTGGTATTATTGTTGGGCTGACATGGGAATAAAACCATACTATTTTTAAAAATAGTAAAGTTAAGCCATATGGTTACTATTTCAACGCTTTTTTTTTTTGATTTTTCATAATTTATGATTTCTGGACAAGGCATTCTAACACAGTGTGATGTGATGCACTGCTAAATTGGTGTATGGTTATACTCTTGGAATTCGTTTGTTAGTGATGAGTATATTTTGGGTATAGTGAGTTACAACACTATTTTAGCACACATTTTGGGAATTATTTTTTCATGAGTACAATAAATTTTAAATTATGGGTTTCTATTTTCCTTTTTTTTTCTATTTGGCACACCAGAAAATATTTGTTTCCAAATTTTTTATTTGAAGTATGTAATTTTTGTTGGTAATCTATTAAATTTAATTTGATCTAATTTTAATAAAAGAAAATTGCCAAGCATGTATACATACTGAACACTAGCCAAAAATAACAACCAAATTAATTACTTATATTTTAAAAGCAAGAAATAAGTAAAAAATTCATTTTGAATACTTAACTTGATTTTTAATGAACTAAACTTGGTTAAATGTATTTAAAACTAATAAAAATAAACTCTCAAATTAAAAAAAATCTTATGGAATTACCCAAAAGTCTTTCAACTAACTCCTCAAAATTTCCAACAAAATAATCTCTGAAAGATCTAAAAATTATTTAAACCAAACTAGGACATGCAATACATTACAAGAACAATTATTGTTCCAAACTATGGAATGACAATGTTCACTTGTGCCATATCAAGCATTATAGTCCATAGATTTAGTACAAGTTTATAATGTGCACCAACGATTTCATCCCAATGTCAAAATAATATCGAGTAGCATTTATTTTAATGATTTTAATCTACTTGATACATATTCACTTTACAATATGGATTACAAATAGATCATTTAAAAGAAATATTTAAAAGTTGTTGAAAAATAGAAAACTCAATATGGAAAATTAAAAGAAAAAGTATTGGTTATTTCCCACAGTGGATAAATATTGAATTTACTTGATAACTCATGGTATTTCTTGACAAAAATAATTGATCCAATAATGCATTTGATGCCATTGGACTAAAAAAAGAATATTTAGTACATTTTCACAATTTTCATGTTCATTTATCTATGACCTAAATGATAATTAACATGATGCATTTATGAAATGACATTTTGATGGGGCCCTATATATTCTAGTAGAAGGTAATAGAAAAACATATGTTTCATAATTATAAGTATCCGCAATATGCTTGAGCTAATAGGTTTTTTATGATTGTGAAAAATTTTGGATGAAACAATGGGAAAATTAGGTTTGATATACCAAATCAAAATAATTAAGATTTATGAACCCAATTTGTTTTTTGTTTTTAAAAAGTATGTTCAAAGTAACTACCCATTGAGATGACTATTAATTAGCATTATTAAAAAAACATCCATACGTGCATTTTAAAAATATAAAAAAATAATTCAAAATATTGTTGTCTAAAATATATATACATCACAATTTCATCATGATATATGTGTGGTGTGTGTGTGTGTGTGTTGTGCATATAGGAATGTATATATATAGTGTATATATCATGAGGGTATATACTATATATATATATGTATGTATCATGATGATATCATAATATAATATAGATATAAAATGTCTGCATATATACACAAACATATGTTGTGATGCATATATACCTATGCATGCTAAGTTTTTAAAAATATATAATGTTATGTTGTTATATATATTATATATATGATATATTCGAAATCTTCTACTCAAAACTCTACAAGAAAGTGATGTTCTACATGAAAACAAACTCTAAATTCCATGCATTTTAATTTTTTGTTCTTCCTTCAAGAACACAAATTCCTCCACGAGCAAGTTGTGAGAATGTGAGCACGCGATATGATTTCTTAGAGTGCTCTGCATGATTGGTAGCTGACAAAATTGTCCGATAGACCATCATGTTAACCCATATTTATAAAAATTCTTTAAGGTAACTCATTTAGGTGCCAAGCATTATCCTAATTAAGAAGCCAAACTCATTCAAGAGATAATCAACTATATTATGAAAGGTCTTACAATGATGCTATAAAAAAGAAAATCATGATATGAAATTAAATGGGATGTAACATTTCTCTGTGTGTGTGTGTGTGTGTGTGTGTGTGTGTGTGTGTGTGTGTTTAGATGATAGATTTCAAGCCAAATAAGGAATCTTATGTGGTGCCAACTTGGATGACATCTCTTATTTTTTATCTCACTTATTTAACCAAGAACCATTGTTTAGTATAATAGTCATGGTGGAGTAACAATCAAGCTAGATAATGCCACTTTGAACAAAACAAGGCCTAGTGTGGCTCATGTATGTAGAGAGGTGGATGTGACGAACCAAGTGCCACAAAGAGGTTATATTGGATATGGAAGTGATGTATTATGGAAAAGTGTAGAAGTGCCAAATGCCCCTCACTACTATTTATTTAACAAGAGGATCAACATTTCAAATAAAAGCTACAAGTCCTTATAGACCTAAAAGATATTAGAAAAGGAGCATCAAGGGAAGATGAGGAGATCCTTATAGAAGATTTAGTGAAAAAGCATAATCTACAATGTAAGAGGTACCCCCTAGAAATCTAATATCAGGGAAGGAAAAGATAAAACATGGACATCAACCACTCAACTTGAAAAAATTTGAAGTAGAAGATTGTCGAAATACATTGATATCCCTCACTAAATAGTGTACATCAACCACTCAACTTGGACATAAGTGAATCATGTGAAGATAACTTAGATTTGGATGACAACCTAGATGAGATTGAGGATAATAAGCATCCACGGTAAAAATCCATGGATGCAAGAGTGGATTTTCAAATGTTAAAAAATTAATCTTTCATATGTGACAAAGAATACTTTTTATTGGTGAGTAAAAAATGAGATAAAAATCAAATATTGAGAGAGTTGTAGAGCTTAGAATTATATCTATTAGAGCCTTGGTAATATTTTAAAAAGATAATACATGAAATGGCATCTAGTGGTCTATTATGGAATATAAAAGGAGTAGGAAACAAATCCATAATACAAAGAATAAAAAGCATATAAAAAATATAATATACAATTCATGTTCCTTAGTTTAAAAAAAAACTATTATTTAGAAAAAAAATAAAACATAAGTTGATTTTTAAAATTTTGTTTGCTCAGTGGTTTTTTCTTTTCAATATATCACAATTAATTTGATAGTAGTGCATGAAAAGAATAAAAACCACCAATGAAGAGAGTCATGTGAAATAATGACTAATAAATCCTTATATGGGCCATGACTTATTGGTGGAGATTTTAATGTAGTATTAAATCATATGAAATATTAGGACTCAAGGGTATCAATCAGTGATCCTCATAATACTTCATTAATTGTATTCTAGAATGTAGGTGATGAACTTGTGATTTACTAGTAATAAATTCACTTAGTGCGGTAGAAGGAAGAGGAAAAACTAGATGTGGTGCTAGCTAGATTAATATTTATGCAACATGGAATGGTTAAATAAATAAAATTTTTGTCAATTACAGACCTTGGAAGATTCGATTCTGATCATGGTTCTTTAGTTCTTTAGTCAATTATGAAACATTTTGTCAACATAGAATATTCAGCTAGATTAATATTTATGCAACATGAAAAAATTGGTGGAGATTTTTATATTATCTTTATGCAACATGTTTGAAACCTTTAGTTTTCAAAGTTTTTGAATTTCTATATGCTTTTTCTAATAAGTTGTAGAAACATCTTGAAATGAAGACATAAAATGGAATCTGATGAAAATATTATCTAATAAGTTGAAAAGATTTGAAGAATTATTTAAAAAGCAAATAAAGTAAATGGGAGATATATGTTTTTAAACATAGAGATATTAAAAAACTGGTGTTGGAGGTAGAGAAATAGTTTATAGAGGGACACATCTGAAAAAACAAGAACAACCTATCACCCTTATAAGGCAAAACTAATTCATTAACTCATATTGAAAGAATTATACTGGAAATAGCATGCTAGTGACAAACAAATTGTTGGATGAAGGAAACAACAATATAAAAGTTTTTTTTACCATCCAATAAACCAAAGAAAAGAAAAGACAAGTCATTATAAATTTAAAATTGAGAATGAAAAATGGATATTAGATAATCATCTAAGGAAACATGTGGTAGATAACTTTAAAAACAAATTGCAAGGCGAAAAGTTAGTTATGAATCTCTTTCTTCAAGCTATATCAAAGATGATAATAAAAAGTAGAAAATGAGGCACTTACGAAATGACGTGAAATTAAAAAAATAAAAGATATTTTGACATTGGGGCCATGCCAATTCAAATGCATGAATAGATGATTAAAATAAAACAAATTTAAAAGAATGATTGGAGATTGTGAAAGAGAACATCCTTTTTTATTATTTTAGTATTTTAAGTTCTTTGTGGAGGCTATGATCATTGAGAGTTATCCATCCACCCTAATTATATCCATCAAAAAATAGAATATCTATAAGAATGTCTTGTTTTTAGACTATAAAATCTTTGCAAAATAATGAATAAAACTATTTCAAAAATTTTAGGAAATAGACTGTTTATTATTCTTTTGCTAATTATATCCCAGAAATAGAGAGCTTTTATGAAGGAATATGATTACTCTAAGAAACTAGTTATATTCTCTTCTCTTTTTTTATTCTAATTTCACTAAAAAGAAAATAGTAAAGTTTTATTTTTAAGTGTTGTCTGTGTGTGTGTGTGCATGTGTGTGTGCGTGCGTGCGTGCATGCGTGTGTATTTATATTCATAAGTTACTTCTTTTTAGTTTTGACTTAATTATTCATCTAAAAAAAATATAATATGAGAAAAAAATGTGCTTAATTTGGATTGATTGTGTTCATGAATGAAGCCTCTATATTGAAAAGATTAATGTTGGTTGATAACCATAAATGACCCCAATTGATATGACATTACTATGTTATTGCATCATAGAATTCAACAAGGTAGAATCCAATTTGGAAATTAATTTTTCAAGTTGATTGAGCAGAATTTTGTGTGATTTAGCAGCCATTAATTTTCTCTATAAAATAATTTCTAAGCGGATAATCTACATTATTTAAAAAGAAAAAAGTTATACTTGGATTGAAGTTTATAGAGAAGGGTTTCGTTTTGGCTTAAAGGGACACAATGAAAGTTGTACTAGAAAAAAATACATGGTTGTTGGGAGAATTAAAAAATATATATATAATTTTGAAAGAGAACATAACCAAAAGAGGAGAAGGGTAGAAGCAATAGAAAGTACACGATAAGGAAAAAAAATGAAGGAAATGAGAGAACCAAAAAACAAAACAAAGGGCAAATCTGAAGAAGTTTTTTTTTTCTGACAAAAAACAAGACAACTCAAGAAGGGCATCACAAAACACATAAGAAAGATGAGACCACTAGGAAAAAGAGAAGAAATGAAGAGAAGAGGAACAAATTGAAAGTGTTTTTTTTTTTGGCATAGAATAAAATGAAAACAAGAACAAACTCAGAAGGAAGGTAGAAAAGAAATGACACATGCAAAGGTAGAGAGAGAGAAAGTTTTTGAACTAAAAGAAAAAACACAAATGTGGCAGAAAGAAGGAGAAGGAATTTTTGTTGCGAGTAGAAATGTGAATGGAAGACTTCACAATTTGAAGAAAAATTATAAGGGAGGCTTTAGCAAGCACTAAGGCCTACTCAACATTCTTTACCCCCTTTTCTCGTTATTATCTCTGAGTTTCATTTTCTTTTTAATTATTTTCAATGTGTTGAATATTGAAGAAGTAAACTTTTGTATTCATTTGGATCTAAATATCGGTTGAGTCTATTAAGTAGAATCAATATGAACTTTAAGTTGTGATGAATTTAAAAAGTTAATATTTTTTGTAAACTTCCCTTGTTCAATCGATTGTGTTATTTGTATAAATTTTATTTTGGTTGACTAATATTAGTAAGATGCAAATGCTAATTCTAATTCTAGAATGGTTGAGATTTGTAGATCTATATTGGTTGATGCTTGTTCAATAATTTTAATTTCTAGAAAGATTGAGATTATTGATTTGTGTGTAATATAAGAATATATTATTTACCTTGCAAAACCAAAAGGATTAACAATCTTAATTTGTGTTATGAACAAAATTGGCATAGGGTCATGTTTAATTTATAATAAGAGTTGTGAAAAAAACATGTTTAATTTGGAAAAAAAAATCATGTTAGATTTGAATTCTAGCTCATTGGGAATAGTTTACTATTATAATGCTCCAACAATGTTTATATCAACTATAAAAGATTCACTAATTCTATTTTATTCTATTACATACTTATTATTTCATTCATTCTTAGTTGTACCATATCTTATTTTGCTAATTCTTAATATTTTTTATTCCTAACTTGATTTTACACCTTTTGCTGCTTAGATTGAACATATATGGTTGCTTAACTAAAGTTGATTTTTTCCTATCTCTTTTAATATATATTAATGCTTATAGAATGTAGAGACAATATGCAATTTACTATTATATTACATGTCGATCACATGGACTTGCAAGAGGTGAAAAAAGTTACAAACCATCATCTTAGCCAATGAGTTTTTAGTATCACTATCGATGATTGAAATTAGTGGCAATTATTGTAGAAACTTGTTTCAATTTCATTTCACTTACCACATATTTATTTGTTTCAACTTTCTTACTATGGTATTCAAATCCTTATATGAATGAGTAGCAAAAACTTAAATTACTTTTCATGGATCCTAAAATTGAATGCACTTTTAGAAGGAGGAGAAGCGAGCAACTTGACTTAAGTGGATTTGGAGAAGTGGTAGCACAAAAAGGTTTTAATGTTGTTGGTTAGCTATAGTAATAGTTGATGACTGAGACAAAGCTATAAGGGATTCTATTGTGCCATTTTCTTGAGCTAAACTTGAGTATAGTGAGGCTAGAAATCCAATAGTTTTAGTTTGATTTGTAGTCCATCATGTTCTAAATACTTAAATTATAAGATAATTCAGTGGGATGCCTACATTAGACCCTCATTTTTCATCTCTTCTTATCTGTGGAAGTTAGTGTTCATTCAAACTACAATGAGTCACATAGATGGCTATGAGATTAAAACTATTTTCTTATTATTTAAAAGATATGACTAAAGTGTGGCTGAACACTTACTTTCTAGTTTAATCGATTTTTGGAATGGTATGACATAAAAAACTTGATAAAACATTCTCCCCCAACTAAGAATGCCAATCTAAGAAATGATATTACTCCTTTTCATCAATTGATGAAGAATTTTGCTATAGGTATGTGAGAGGTTCAAGGAGTTACTAAGCAAGTTTCCACATCATGGGATTCCTCATTGAATATAAATGGAGACTTTTTACAAACAACCCAATGCTAAAACTTGTGACGTGTTGGATGCTTCACAGATAGAGATCTTCTTGCCAAATCTTTCAATGAAGCATATGAGATTTTGGAGAGGATAGCTAAAACAACTATCATTATCCTACTACATGCTTGCATATAAAAAAGAAGAGTGACTAGATTACATGAAGTTGATATAGCTTTGGGTATAGAGGTTTCTTCCGTTTCTAATGTGCTCAAATCAATAAAGATGGTGCTAGACAACAATTGAATAATTCAATTATTTTATCTTGTGTATATTGTGGGAATGAGTATTTATTTGATAATTATTTATTAAATTTGGGTTATATGTGTGCTACATGGAGAATTACAATAAAGGCTAACCTATACTCTAATAGTTATAATCTGAAATAGAATCAATACCTTAACTTCTCTTGAAATAATTGAAAGGTAAATGTCTCTAATGTATCTCAATGACTAGTTGCACAACATGGTTTCCAACAACATATTTTATATCAAGGATCAAGTGTTTATGATCAATCAAGTCATCTTGAAAAGTTGTTGAAGGAGTACATGGTCAAGAATAATGCAATTATTCAAAGCTAAGCTATTTCATTGAGGAATTTGTAGAACCAAATGGGCAATTAAAAAATATCTTAAATAATCATTCTCTAGGTTTTTTTCCAAGTGATATGAGAAATCTTAAAATGGATAACCAAAAGAATTTCAAAGCTATTACTTTGAAAAGTACTAAGGAGTTAGAAATGTCTAGAGATAATTCAAGCTAATTAAAAACCCCCTCTTTAATCTAATCAAGCGAGGAGACAAGAAAAGGAGATACAAAATTAAAGAAAAAATCTACTCTTTCCTAGAATTTTATACCATTGTTGCTAAGCAAACCAAAAAAACAAAATGAAAAATCACCACAACTTTTTCTTCAATGATTTATCAAATAGTAACAAGCCAAATAATTTAGCAAGCTTATGATGTGCTAAAATAGCTCCACAATAATATACTAATTGTGGAAGCCTTGGAGAAAATGGCTGACTATGCTAAATTCATGAAAGTATTCTATTTAAGAAGAGAAGATTAGTAGAGTTTAAAATAATGGCAAGTATAAATGAATTCAACTCTATTGTACAACAAAAACTCTCAACCAAGTTGAAGAATCTTGAAAATTTTATAATCTCATGTTGTATTAGTAGAACTTATTGCGAGATAGTTTTATGTGATTTGTGATCAAATATTAACTTTAATGTCAATATCTATCTTCAAGCAATTAGAAATTAGAGAAACATGACTCATTATTATTACTCTTTAACTTGCTAATAGATTCTTTGCTTACCTTAAAGGAAAGAATGAAGTTATAGTGTAAAAATTTATCTTTCATACATACATTATTGTGTTGGACTACAAAGTTGATAGATTCTTTGCTAATATATTCATGATAATTAATGATCAACATGTGATCTTCAATATGTTCAAAACCTGTATTTTCTAGACGAGGTGGAGGAATGTTCAATCATCAATATTTTGGACTTAATTATGAATGAGAATTATAATAAATAAATCATGAATATACTATTTTGACCAACTAGGAGAGGTAAGTGATGATGAAGAAGCCGTTTACAAATATGTAAGTTCGATAAACACTTATTTGATGTGGACAATATTTTGAGTCTTTGAGTTTATCATAAAAGTAAATAAGCCCCCCCAAGTCACCCATTGAGGAACTGGTAGTGTTGAAGATGAAATAATTGGCTTCACTTTTGAAAAATGCATTTTTAGATGAACGAAGTACACAACTTGTGATCTTCATGGCCACTCTTGATTTTGAAAAAGAAGAGATACTTCTCACCATTATGAGTTAGTATAATAAGATAATTGGATGGGAAATGAAAAATATGAAAGGAATAGATCATTCTATTTGTATGTATAAGATCATATTAGAAGAATGGTACAATAATTATGTGGAACAACAATGAAGGTTAAATCTAATCATGAAGATAGTTGTTAAAAACTCGATTAAGTGGTAGGATGCAAGGATTATTTATCCCATTTCAGGTAGTTGTTAGGTCAGCGCAGTTCAATTTGTAGCTAAGATGGAAGGAATAATAGTGATGACCAATGATATGCTTGAAATACTTAATGGAAAGAGATATTATTTCTTATTTGATGAATATGTTGGTTAAAATTAAGTTGCTATAACACCTAAGGATCAAAATAAAAAACATTCACTTGTTAGCATGGTGGTATATTTTCCTTAGGAGAATATCATTTGGATCATGTAATGCTCTAATAACATTCTAATGGTGTATAATGTCCATTTTATAGACATAATTGAAAAGATTCTTGATGTATTCATGGATGCCTCTTTAATGCTTGGAGATTCTAATGAATACTTCTTAGTAAATTTAAAGCATCTTGCACCGTTGTGAAGAAACCAACTTGGTATTGAATTAGGAGAAATATCACTTTTTGTTACAAGAAGGAATAGTTTTAGGATATAAAGTATCTCTTGGAGGTATTGAGGTTGATGGAAAAACAATGAAGGTAGTTGAAAATCTTACACCTATGTGAAAGGTTTTATAAGCTTCTTGGGCTATGCATGATTCCATAGAAGATTTATCATATATTTCTTAAATATCTCAGAACCTTTATGCACATTTTTGGAACAAGATAAACAATTTAAGTTCATTAAAGAGTGTCGGCATGTCTGTGTAGAACAAAAGAAAATGCTTGTATCAGTCCCAATTACGGAATCACCAAAATAGTCATTTCCATTTGAGCTGATGGGTGATATAATTGATTTTTCTATAGGTGTAGTGATTGGACAAAAGAAAGGAAGAATAATTTATGTTATCTATAATATCAGTGAGACACTTGCACATGTCTAGTTGAATTACATGATTATACTAATCATTATGCGTAGTGTATACTAATCATTATGCATAGTGTATACTAATCATTATGCAATCAAATATTTTATAGAGAAGAATAATGACAAGCCTAGATTCATTTGATTAATTTTTTATTATAGGAGTTTGATCTAGAGATATTTGATAAGAAATGCACAAAAAAAAATAAGTGAGATAAAAATAGGAAAGACACAAAAAATTAGATTGTAGACCACTTGTCAAGAGACAAAATAGATGGAAGAGTTGTAGAAGTTATTAGAGATACCTTTTTGGATGAGCAACTTCTGGCCACGAATCAAAAGGCATCTCCATAATATGCATATATTGTCAATTACTTTGTTAGTAGGTTCTCCCCTCAAACTTGAAATAATATCAATTCAAGAAAATAATTATGAGGTGAAATTATTTTATAAGGATGATCTTATTTTTATAAGTAGTTCTCAAATCAAATTATGAGGCTTTGTTTTACATAAAAGAAAAATAGTAGTATCCTATATTATTGCCACTCATCTAGAGGTGTCAATTGAGTTGGATGACTTAAGCATGACATGAGGAATGACATGAAAATATCATGCCTGACTCGGCACAACATAATTTAGAATCATGCCTAGTCCATAACCGTGTTGGCTGACGACATTGCTCGGGCTATGTTGGGCCAATGTTTCTGGCATATACGCCATTAAAGATGGGCATGGCACTTCCCATAATGGCCAATCCATGTGGGCTAGTTTCAGCTCGAGTGACAAATTAATCTAGCCTTGATGTGACCCAGGTTACTATGGAATGAACTATCCTAGCTATGCTTGACCCAGTTTGGCACGACTTAGCATGACTTAAAAATAGTAGGCCAAAAGGCCACCACAGGCTGCCCTTTTTTAGAGTCATGTTGGCATGACATGGTGGTCAAACTGTGTCTAAAAAATGGATATTACTACATAACATGGTCTAATTGACACCTCTCCACTCAGCCCATCATGGTGAATATTTTGGAGTCTTATGAACTATATCAAATATTTTACAATCATGTTACTATTGGTCATTCCTCTGTAAGGATGCTCATGAGTTGATCAAGACTTATGAAATATATCAATGTGTTGGAAATATATCACAAAAGCATGACATATCTTAACATCTCCTATCATTGATTCTATGGTTGTGGTTAAGTTTATTGGGAAGAACATTTTCACATATTGTGGCATTCCTTGGATAATCATCATTGATCAAGTAATAGACCTCAATAACAAGTTATTTGATGGAGTATTAACTAACTACGAAGTGTATTTTTTGGATGCTAAACAATACCATCCTCACACCAATGGGGATGTCTAATTCTTTAATTAAGAATTAAAAGGATTTTTGATAAATTGGTGAATTCAATTAAAAAAAATTAGTCCGCGAGACTTGATGATGTTTTTTGGCCTTATAGAACAACTTTCAAAGCTCTACTAGGAATGTCTCGATGTAGGCTAGTCTTTGGTAAGACTTTCCATCTACCCATAAAGCTAGAACATAGAACATATTAGTTTTTGAAGAAGCTGAGTTTTAATCTGAAAGCTACAATTGAAAGTAAAAAGATGTAATTTAAAGAGCTAGAGTAAATGATGATGTTTTCCTTTGAATGTGCAAGAGTTTACAAGGTGAAACCAAGAAATAACATGACAATAAAATTCAAAAGAGGGATCATACTAAGGAAACGAGTGCTACTTTTCAATTCAAATATGATAATTTCTTGGGAAATTAAAATCATTATGGAAACAAGTGTCTTATCTATTCACTATCTTATCTCTCTACCAACATGAAGCAATATAATTACAAAATGATTAGTTAGAAAAAATGTTTCTAGTTAATGGACAATGAAGACGAGGATGTCAGGCTATCAACTATAAACCAAGTGCTTTGTAGGAAGAAACTCTTAGTTTTATAATTCTGTGAAGTCCATTATTTTTGTTTTAGGTTGGTAAAGGACGTTGCAACTGAATTCCTAAAGGTAGTGGTAGCCTTCCTTGAGTTCCATCCGAAATGTTTTGAGAAGTAGAAGCATGAGAATAGCACCTAGTGTGTTTTTTTTCATTTTAATATAATCATCTTATTTTTTGTATTGACTTAGTTATGATAACTAGTGTGTGATTTAATGATGTTTGATGGAAAAATTGCCACAAAGAAAAATTTTCAAAAGCTTAATCCATGTTGTGACATATTTTCGAGATCTATTTATTCCCTATAAAAGTATAAATTAGAATATAATTGAATTTTTTAACAAATCTTAGGAGCCTTAAACTAGAGGAAGACTTAGGATTGCAAGATTATTTTGTTAAACTTTGGTACCGAATTAAAAAACAAAGCAATATGAAGTATAGAGAAATAATTTGAATTACAATAAAAATACTTGAGTTTGAGGGAGTTAGATATAGATAATATGAAATAAAGTACTCTACTACCTTTGATTGTTCCTTAGTAACTAGAATTATACATGAGCCTTATGTGTATTTTTGTGTCAAATAGTAACATGAGGTAAGAATATGAAATATAGCTATAGTTAGTGATAGTGTTGAGCAACTAGGTGTCTTCATCATAAATATTATTATTCATGTCAAAAGGCATGAATTACTTTAAAAAGAAAGACAACTTGAAAAAAGTACTCCACTACCTTCGATTATTGCTTATTAACTAAAAGTATGCATGAACCCCATGTTTACCTTTGTGTCTAATAGTAACATGATATATGAGTATGCAAAGCAGCTTTAATTAGTTATAGTGTTGAGCAATCAAGTGTCTTCATCACCAATATTAACATTCCCAAGGAAATGCATGAATGAGTTTAAGGAGCAAAATAGACAAAAAATGAAAACAAAAGAAGAGAGAAAAAAAACCCTCATAAAATTTTTATGTGCATGAATAAAAATATTACCTTTTAACTTGATGCTTAGCATACTATTGTTGTTTTAAAGTTTTATTAAAATAACATAAGAGGTTGTTCATAAGTTCAATTATCTTGGTTTATTGTAACAATGGTGAATTAGATGTTCTGGCTATGGCCTACACACATATATAATAAGGAAAGAGTTAAACCTAAAAATAAGTTAATAATAAATAAAATATTAATTGTGCATGGAAGGATGCAAATTTTAGTGCTAATGATTTAACATTACTATTACTAATTGATCTTAATTATCTTCACTTTTGTATAATATGTTGTTTATCATTCATCACTTGAGGATAAACAATGGTTTAGGTTTGAAAGGGTGATACATCTAAGAAACTGGAGTTATCTATTATATTTTCCTACTATTTTCACTATAAAGAAAGAACAGATTTACACACACACACAATTTTAATTTGGATCTAAACAAATGTTAAGTTTATTAAATTAGAGTTATTGTGAATGTTAAATCATGATGAATTTCTAATGTTAATATTTTAATAACTTTACTTATTCATTCAATTGTGTTATTTGTATAAATTTCACTTTTATTTATCCAACATTAGAAAGATGCAAATCTAATTTTAATTCTGGAAATGTTGAGAATAATAGACCTATGTTGGATGATACTTATTCAATAATTTTAATCCTGTAAAGGTCAAAATTATTGATTTATGAGTAATATATGAATATATTATCTACCTTGCAAAACCAAAATAATTCATACTTTAAGTCATGTTCTTCTTGTTGAATTATCATTAGAATATGTTTCTTTATTACCAGGTGGACCATCGATCCCATTGGGCCATGGGTCACATACCCATACCTCAGGGAAAGGTGTGGAAATTCAACAACCAAATGTCATGAGTTACGTATCCATTCAATCCAACAATCACATGGTTGGTAGCATAGGAATACATCTTATTTAAAATAAGAATTTGAAAAATTAGTTATTAGATTCAATTTCTAGATTACTATAGATAATTTGCTATTGTAATGCTATAAAAATATTATAACATATATCTAGTAAAAAAACTTAAATGGATTCATTGATGCATGCTTATTCCATCATATATTTATTTACTTCCATGATTCTTAGTTTTCATATTTCTTATTTTTATTAATTTTTAGAATTAATTTTTTATTCATAAGTGGATTTTACACCTTTTGCTACATAATTTGCAGATACTTAGTTACTTAACTAAAGATCATTCTTGTAGCATTTCTTTTCACATATATTAAATCAATGTGGAGATGATACTTAATTCATTATTATATTACTTGTTGAAATAGAAACTAGTTTCTATTTCATTTCACTTTCCACATCTTTATTTGTATTAATTTTCTTACTCGGGCATCAAAATCTTTATATGAATGAGCATCAATATTCTAAATTACCTTTCTTAGATCTTAAGATTTAACTTAATTTTAGGAGGAGAAGTAAACAACTTGATTTATGTGGATTTAGAGAAATAATAACATAAGAAAGTTGTAATATTATCAATCAAACTATAGTAATAGCTAATGACTATGTCAAAAGTATAAGTAATTATGTTGTGATAATACTTCATGAGCTGAATTCGAGTATAGTGAGGTTAAAAATCCAAGTTTCTTAGTTCGATTTGAAAATTAAAGCCAATCATGTTCTTAATGCTTCAAATTATAGGACAATTTAGTGGGATGCTACAATGAGTCACATATAATGCATTGTGGTTGAAATAATTTCTTTATTTTTTCTGAGATAAAACTAGAGAGTGGTTAAACACTTGTATTTTTCTCCAACCATGATTGCCAAAATGAGAAATCATAACTTCTTATTTTCAATAATTTGATAAATAATTGCTTTATAATGAATACAAGTGGTTCAAGAAGTTTCTAAGGAAGTCACTATATTAAGAATTCTTTATTAGATCTAAATGGAGCTTTTTTACAATGGACTCAATGCTCAAACTCATGATATGGTGGATACTTAAACCATAAAAATCTTATTGTCAAATCATCGAAGAGGCATATGAGATTTTGGAAAGGATAGCTAACAATAACTATCCTTGGCATACTACAAGATGCCTACAAGAAGAAGACTGATTATAGTGCATGAGGTTGATCTCTAACAATTTTGACATCAAATGGTTTTTCCATTTCTAATATGCTAAAGTCAATAAAGATGAGTCCTAGCCCATAAATGAATAATTTGGCTATTGTATCTTGTGTATATTGTGGGGATGAGATTTTATTTGATAATTTTACATTAGATCTAGCTTATGTGTGCTATGTAAGGAATTACAAAAAAGGTAATGACCCATACACCAATAATTATAATCCAAAATGGAAGCAACACCCTACTTTTCTTTGAGTAATCAAAAAGCAATATTTCTAATGCACCTCAATGCCTGACTACATCACATGGCTATCAACAACATGTTATTCATCAAGGATCAAGTATTCATGATCAATGTCGCCCTCTTAAAAAGTCATCGAAATAGAACATGACCAAAAATAATGCTATAATTAACATCCAAAGTTGTTTCATTAAGAAATTTGGAGAGCCAAATGAGGTTATTAACAAATTCCTTGAATAATTATTTCATAGGGTATTTACTAAGCTATCACTTTTAGGAGTACTAAAGAGTTAGAAATACATGATGATAATTCTAATTGATTAAGAAAATTCACTTCAATTCAATCAAGTAAGGAGTGAGATGAATGAGATGAAAATTCAAAGAAAAAAATCCACATTTTCCCAGAATGTTGACATAATTACCAAAAGGCTAGCCAGAACAACAAAATGAGTGATGACTACCATTTTTACTCAATGATTCCAAAAAAAACAACAAGCCAAATAATTTAGATGTTTTTGTATGTCCAAAAGTAGCTACACATTTATATACCTCTGCTGGAAGACTTGGAGAAAATACCTAACTATGTTAATTTTATGAAAAATATTATCTCCAAGAAAAATAGATTAAAAAATTTTGGAATAATCACACTCTTAGATGAATATAAATATATTTTAGAATACAAATTTACAACCAAATTAAAGGATCCTAGAAGTTTTACAATCTTGTGTTCTATTCATAACACTTATAGTGTAAAAGGTCTGTCATTTGAGAGTAAGTATCAACATGATGTTAATGTCCATCTTCAAGAAGCTACGAAATAGAGAAGCAAGGCTCACCATAGTCTCTCTTTAGCTTGTTGATAGATCCTTTTATAATCTCAAAGAAAAGATTGAAGATGTATTAGATCAAGTGGAAAAATTCATATTTATTGCAAACTTTATTATGCTAGACTATGAAGTTGAAAGAAGAAATTCCCATATTTTTGGGATGATCATTCCTTACTATTGAAAGAACTTTGATTGATATGAAAGAGGTAAAGTATCATGAGAGTTAATGATCAAAAAGTGACCTTCACTATGTTCAACACATTCTATTTTCCATATAAGATGGAGAAATGTTTAGCCATCAATGTTCTAGACTAAATTATAAATGAGAATTACAACAAAGGAATCATGAATATGTTATCTTTTGACCAACTTAGAAAGGATAGTAATAATGAAGAAGTGGTCATGTATATGGAAGTTAAAGAAATACTTATTTGATGTGAGAGACATTTTGAGTCTTTAGGTTTATTAGAAGGAATATTTAAACCTCACAAGCTGTCCATTAAGGAATCACTAGTGTTAGAGATGAATAATTGCCTTCACATTTTACATATATATTTGTAGGCGAAGGAAGCACACATACAATGATCATCGTGTTTGTAGTTGATTTTAAAAAAGGACTACTTCTCATTATTTTTAGGAAGTAAAAAAAGATAATTGGATGGAACCTATTAAATAAGAATGGAACCAGCCCTTCTATTTGAATATACAAGATCATACCAAAATAATGATACATCAATTTTGTGGAATAACATTGAAGGTTAAATCCAAATTTGAAGTATATTATTAAAAAAGAGCTGATTAAGTGGCTGAATGCATGAATTTTTTATCCCATTTCAGATAACCCTTGGGTCAGGCCATACATAAGGACTAAGAAGAAAAAAATAATAGTTGTGACAAATGATACCTACTAAAATCATCACTACTAAAAAAATATATATCCATACATAAGAGTATGGATGGATAAAATGAAGCTCAGCAATGCTATACATAAGTACCATTTCTATTTGTTATTCATTGATCACATGCTTGATAGACTTGCTTGTAAGAGGTATTACTAATTCTTAGATATATATCCTAGATACAATCAGATTGATATAGTACATGAGGATCAAGAGAAAACAACTTTCACTTTTCCCTATGGTACTATTGTGCCTCGTATTGATGAAAAATATTATTATGGATTGTCTCGACCACAAAACTCAGTGCATAATTATCTTTCATCCAATGTAGTCCCAAAAGTATACAAGTCAAACAACTAGAAAAATGGATGTAAGTCTAGAAATTGATCTCATATGGGTTAAGTTGGAAGTTTGAACAATAAATATTGAATCAACTACTGCTCGAGTTGAGTCAATAAACATGAGTTTTCAAAAAAGTACTTAGATTGTAGGATTGTCTAACTTATTTGTGTGATGATATTTATCTAGTTTGTGATCAATATTATATTGGTTATTGAATGAAGTTTAGATTAGTATGAAAATACCAAAGTGCCCTCTAGGAATATAAGATGGTTGTCGCCCTTAGATTGTCACAACCAAAGATAACTTTCTTTTAGTTATCCACTTGGTCTTTTTCTACCGGAACAACACATTATTCTATTTATTTAACAATTGCTTCAAATATGCACTCATTTTTCTTGATCTTTAATGTCTTAAATATGTGAGATAATATAATAATAAATATATTAATACTTTCACCTTTGTAAATATTATACTTGTAATAATTAATATATATCTTTCTATGAATCTCATATATGAAAATTATATAAGAGAAACCACCATATGGGTCACCTTTTTGTGTGTATCTCATGACTTACATATCACCATCTACCATAAATGATATATGACTTTTACACTATGATAAAAATCCTAGGTTAAATGTTCTACATAGCCCCACATTATTCAAGGTTAGTTCTTCTAGGATATACACAATGAATTGATCATAAGTACATTGTTTTAGCTTTTATTGAGTATTATACTTGCAATGCTTAAACTTACATCAATCTCAAGTTTTTGCACATAAATTTATCCCACATATTAAGGTTAGAAGGACTATCATTTTATTCTTACTATATTACTTGAGTATGTTCTATGACATGTCACCAACTGCCATGGTTGACATGCACAAAACATGAAGGGTCACAATAAATAATATAATAGTACCATGTTATTCATACTTAAGTACATAACCAAACCTAGATATTAATTTAACCTAACATTATAGATAAATTTGTGTGAGATGTGTTGAGAAGCATCTCATATGATTGAGAGTTCTTAATGTAAGCCTAAACATGAATCCCATTGTCAAAACCTAAACACAATCAAAACTTGCTTATTCAACTTGAATTTGCCCCTAATTGGGGTTGGAGGGTCTATAGTGGCTCTTGGCTCCAAATCCAATTCCTTTCTTCTCTTTTCTTTCTTTTTCTTCTAAGTGTTGCTTAAATATTCTGGGGCAATTATATAACACTTTTAATTGGAAGTTATGATGCTGGCTTGAGGTTTTGACTTTTATGTCTCATTTGATCTTCTATGAAAAAAAACTCATGTTGGAAATAAGTGTCATGATTAGGCAACTTCCATCTCGTACCAATTTTCATGGTGATGAGATGGGTCAATATGATATAACTTCTTTCTAGAACAAAATATCATGACATTGAGAATGAATATGAATCATATATTTATTCTATATAACACAAAGTTATAATATTGAAAATGACCATGATTTTTCTCAAAGAACAAGGTCAAGGTATTAAAAAATATTGTGACCAGAATAAATACTTTCTATAATGAAATGTCATGGTGAAAAATTATATCACAACTCAAAACACATTATGTTTTTACTATGTAATGAAAAGTCACGGTGTTAGAATTTATTGCGACTACTTGTACTAGTGAAGTAGTTGGTTGCCGTGATATAAAAATAATATTGTGGCCATTAAATATTTTAGAGATAATCTAGCTGTAATATATCTCTAGGATAATATCATGATCATGAAAACTGTATTGGATAATAATGCCAACTTAGTAATAGTGTCATAATATATAAAGATTTTCACAACTAGTTTTGTAGAGTTATGGCTAAGAAATGATGTTGTAACTACATAGTAAGATAGTGAAAGATAAAATCAAGTCATGATATGGGAAATGTCATGACTCTCTATCTCTTATCTCTCTCCTCCAAGCTTTCGCTGCACCAAGTCTACTAATTTCTATCCAATTAGCTATGATTTCACCAAAATTTATCAACTTCCTCAAAACATATAGTTAGCAAAATTTTCTTAGCAAAAACATAAATACATACAAACACACCAATAAATACACTCTAAATGACCCAAAAAAGTTGATATGTGGAGCATAAAATAAGTATCTTTGCCTTTAGGAGAATGATATTGGATTTTCCAAAGCCTAGTAACATTTAAATAGTGTATTATGTCCATTTTCATAAAAATGTTGTAAAAGATTCTAAATGTATTCATGGATGAGTTTTCTATCTTTGGGAATTCTTATGAAGACTACTTAGTAAATTTTTGAGTCTTGGAGCATTGTGAAGAAACAAATTTGATTCTCAATTTAGAAAAATATCACTTTATAGTACAAGAAAGGATAATTTTAGGCTACAATGTATCTAAAATGAACATTGAGGTTACTAGAGTAAAATTTGAGCTAATTGAAAAACTTTCACCACCTACCAAAATGAAATATAGTAGAAGCTTTTTGGGTCTATCCAGGATTCAATAAAAGGTTCATCAAACTTTCTCAAAAATGATCGCTACTGCTACAACATACCATCCTCAAAGTAGTGGGGAAGCCAAGCTCTTAAAGGAGAAATCAAGAGGATTTTTAAGAAAGTGGTGAATCCAAGTAGAAGAGATGGTATGTGAGATTTGATGATATTTTTTTGGGATTATAGAATATATTTCAAAACTTCTTTGGGACTATCTCCATTTAGGCTAGTCTTTGCCAAAGCTTTCCATCTACCAGTTGATTTGGGACATATTAGGCTTTGAGAAAATTGAATTTTGAATTGCAAGTTGCTAGTGAAAGTAGAAAGATGCAATTGAATGAGGTAAAAAAAAAATATTTGTATAAGTGTTGGAGTTTACAAGGAGAAAAAAATAAATGAAATGACAAGAAAATTCAAAAGAGAGAATTTCAATTAGGATAGCAAGTGATACTATTCAATTCAAGGCTGAAGCTTTTTATTTGCAAATTAAAATCAATATAGACTAGTCCTTTCGATATTTCATCTTTCCATCCATATGGAGTAGTGGAACTCAAAAAAATGATCAATCTAGAAGAAAATTTATAGTTGATGGGTAGCGAGTTCAACACTACTTGGGCTAAGAAGTGGATAATGATAAGACCTCCATTTTGTTGATGGAATCATGATAAAGAGGAGGACTTCAGGTTCTCGACTATAAACCAAGCACTTTCTGGGGGGCATCTCATAGTTTTAGAATTCAACAAAGTCTTTTTTGTTTTATCTTTTTCATGTTTAAAAATATTCATTTTCATCATTTTTGTTTTAGGTCAAATAAGGATGCTACAACTGGGATTCTTGAAGGTAGTGATTGTCTTTCTTGAATTCTCTAAGAAGATTTTTAAGGAGTGGAAACTTGAGAATAGTGAAACTTCAAATCTAAATAATGTAGGAGATAAGGTTAAATAAGTGTGAGGGGTGTCTCTTTATCCCTTTATGTTTTAAATTATTTAAATTTAATTTGATTATTTTGTATATTTGATTTGTAGTAGCATCTAGTGTGTGAATTAATAATGCCCGAAGAAAAAATTGTTATAATGAAAAACATTTAAAACTTAATTCTAGTTATGACTTATTTTTGAGATATGCTTATTCCTTGTAAAAGCGGATATTATATTGTAGTTAAATGCTTTTATTAAATCTTGAGAGCCTTAAACAAAATGGAAACATAGGATTTCATATTGTTTGGTTAAAATTTAATATCAAATTAAGAAACAAAGTAATAGAAAGTATGTGAATATAATTCTAGTTTCAATAAAAAGGCTTAAGCTTGATCAGGTTAGATATATATATATATATATATATATATATATATATATATATATATATATAATGAAATAAAGTACTTCACTACATTAGTTTGATACTTAGAAACCTAGAGTATACATAAGCTCCATATGTACTTTTGAATCAAATAGTAACATGAGATAATAATATGCACAAAAACTCTAATTAGTGATATTGCTAGACAACTGGGCATATCCATCACAAATATTGGCATTTATGTCAAAAGAGACTTTTAAAGTGCATGACAAGCTTAAAAAGTGCTCTATATTATCTTGGATTGTTGCATAGTACCTAGAAGTATGTATGAATCCCATGTGTACATTTGCATCACCTAGTAACATGAGTTATGCCTATGCAAAGAAATTATAATTAGTGATAATATTTAGCACCTAGGTTTTCATCAAAAATGTTGACATTTACGTAATATATAAATGCAAATATTTTGTTAATGTTTTTTGAGTGACATATGTGTTTACGTAAACACAATGTTCATGTTATTATAAATATAAATAATGTGTTTAGTTTTTTTGAGTGATATATGTGTTTATGTTTATATATGTGATATGTGTGTTTATGTTTATTGAGTGACATATGTGTTTTTTGAGTGATACACACACACACACACACACACACACACATTTATATATAACATAAACATTATTTATACTTATATATAACATAAAAAGTGTTTATGTTTTGGAAAATAATGTTTGAAAAATAATGTGATATTTTTTTTAAATTGGTGATATTTAAAGGAAGTTATTTTTATATTGATGCTTTTAAAAGTACCAAATCAAAAATATTTGTTGTATTGGGGTGTTTTTTTTTTAATTTTTTAACAAGGAGAGTTTTTCTTAAATATTTTCATTTGAGGGCCCCTTTATATAATTCTTCATATTTCTAGGCAGAGAACAAATGGAAGGACGGAAGAATAGAAAGAAATATGCATAGGCAGAAAGAAAATGAAAATAACAAAATTGGAGTTGGGTAGAAATGAAAAACATACAAGGTTTCAGGTGTTGGGTATAGAATTACTCTTCTTGATATTTCATATAAATTGAAGTGTTTGAGTTTTTAGGATGCAATCAAATCATCATTTATGAATTATAACATATCTCAAAGGAAGATTCTAGTTTGCAACTAGAAGCAAAGTCATCTCCCATATATCCTCTCCGAAGTCCTTTATGAGGAAAAAGATGAACGAATGTGGGCATCCTATTCTTTTCCATTTTAAACCCTAAACCAAAATAATCATTTTCCATCACATCGACTTTTAAAAGGCAATTTGACATTTTTAATTTTTAGATTATTATTAAGGATTGTTTGATTAGAAAAATAAATAAATAAATAATTAATTATATATATATATATATATATATATATAATTAAATAATCAATTTGATTTTAATTTAAATCAATTAATCTAATTTTGACAAAATCAATTAATTTTTTTTAAATCTAATTTTATATAAATATATATACTCTAAATAAATAAATAAAATCTTTAAAAATCAACTATCTCTAATGGCACTAGATAAGGCTACAGAAGGGACCTTGGCATAAATAATATTTTGGGCTCTCAATATAAATTTTGTTATATCATTTATATTAATTATAATTTATTCCACTATAGAATTATAATTGTATTTTATCACATATTCGAAATGGTTTGAGTCTGCTATTATTTAATACTTTTTAATCTCCAAATGTTAACATTATAGATATCCATCAATTAGATTAAATTATTGATATTCCAATTTAATTAATCTCTTTTTGTTTCCTTGAGACCTTCTACATAATATATTTAATATGCTAGATAAAAATCTACCTATAAGGTTTTTACATTATCAAAACTTATAAGTATCCTCAAAAGGTTACCATTAATTCTTTTAACAAGATATGAATTCTATCAATAATTAATATTCACCATAAAGCTGATAAAGTTATCAAACTAATAGAGTTTATAAATTTATTTATATATATCATTTATATGAATCAAAATAACTATTAACATGTATATGTGTCTATTAATTATCTAAAGATTAAAAGTATTATCATTTACAATGATAACTTGATGTATTTTATTTTATTTATCAGTATAAAATAATCACACCACGACACTACCATTCAATACACAAAGGTATACTAGCACAAAAGATTATAATTTGACCATTCCTTATATTCAAGACAAATCTACTAAAATTTTATGCTACAATCGCACTAATAATGTATCCAACTCCATTTAGATTGTGAACAAAAGTCTTATGTTATACAAGAATTGATGATTTGATCTTTTATGTATAAGTCAAATTCAATACACCAAACCATCTATTATGTAAAACAAAGGACACGTGCATATACTAATATAATGTAAACACAACTCATTAAAAATTCAATCAAAATTAAAATAGCACAATGTATCCAACAAAGATTCAAAATAATTAAATGGTCTTTAGTATAAACATAGTTCCAATAATCTTTCACTTAGACTTAAAGTAATGATGTAACACATCTTACTCCTATTCTTTCCACATGTCTTTTTGTTTCCAAAAGTCTTCCTCCATAAGAAGCCTTAATTGTAATTCTGCTTGAGCTTTACTAAGCTCTCTTCTACTATCTTTATTTTGTAGTGTTTTATGTTCTAGCTCTATCTTTTCAACTTTTTGCTCTGCTTCTATTATGTTTTTGTTAATGTTACCAAATGTATCTTTATTCCATATCTTTAAATGCTTTTTTATTCTGTTTAGTTTCCTATTCCAGATCTAGACAGGATTACCTGCATCTTCCTGCATTAATGAGCTTTTTATAGTGTTAATGAAAGCATGATGTAAGCACCATGCATTCTGAAATTTGAATAAACTACTCATGATTTTGATCTTTTATACAATTATTATCAATGGATTATGGTCCGAGCTGGTTCTACTTAAGTGTCTCACCGTCGTAGAGCTAAAACTCTCTACCCATTTTACATTGTATAGGACTCTATCTAACCTTACCCATATAGTATCTTTATTTTTCCAGTTATTGCACCAGGTGTACTGTGAGCCTAAGAAGCTAGCTTCCATCAAACTAGCCTTTGATATCGTCTCATTGAAGTGTGAGATAGCTCTTGTGTTAGGGGGTTTTCCCACTTTTTTCTCGCTAGCATTTCTTATTATGTTAAAGTCACCTCCTAATACCCAGGGTTTGTTCATTCTCGCTATTTTAACTGTCCTTCCACATCTCCCTTCTACCTTCTTTAGTGTATTTAGCATAGACCACCGAGATAAACTCCTCTCAGGCATTATCTAGGCTAAAGTTAATTATTTGATCCGTATCTTCTAATATAATTATATTAAATATATTTTTCCAGAGTACCCAAATTTTGCCATTTTTATTAGTTAATGCATAATCGAAACCCAATATTCCTTTGTAATTATCTAGCTGATCCCTACTTACCATGGGTTCAATAAGCATTATAAGAGGAGTTTTATATATTTGTGTCATTGTTTTAATTCTATTTATTGTGGGAGGGTTTGCTATGCCCCTTGCATTCCAGTAAAGAAATCTAAACATTGTAGTAAGATTTGGCCCGAGCTTTTGTGGTGCACTTTGAGTCATATGTTTTGTTTAGGTATTTTTTCATGTTTCTAGGTTTTTTAAGAGCACTCAAATCTTCTATTTTCTCACCTTTCCATTCCCTACCTAGCTGGACAGCCATAATTTTTATTTACTCCATGGCCCATTCCCTATCTCCCATTTTGTTCTTGATTCTACCAATATCTATATCATCTTTTGTGAATTTTATATACTACTCCACTTCTTCCTCTCTCTAATTTAAGTTAATACCACTTCTAACCTCTATTTCTTCTTCCGAGCTATTGGGTAACTCCACTACTCATTTCCTTCTACCCTTCATCTCTTTTTTTTTACTTTCAAATCTTCCTTTTCGTACCCTTTTATTTATTTCTACAATTTTCAAAATTAGTTCATATGTCCTAGTATTTTCCATTCTGTCTACCTATTCCCTCACCCCTTCCCTAGTGGGGGCATATTCTACTAGTTCCATGCCAGCCCCCTCTTCACCATGGTTCTGCTCTTGAGTCTAGGAATGCTTTATTTTGTATACTTCCCTCCCCTTCCCTGCCTCTGTTTTTGGGCCTAGCCATTGCCTATCTCTTGCAAGCTTTTTTTAACCAAACATTGCTCACAATTATGGCAAAGTTTGTTACAGTAAGTACAATAGTGAGGGGGGTTCTCTGGAATCAATTCTTTGCCAGAATTCATCCCATCCTTACTTCCTATCCATATTCTATGAGGAATATGGTGCAACAGATTCACCTCAATGCACAGCTGAAGAACACTTGGTTGAGATAGTGTTGTAGTGGCACCATCGAGCAGTTGAGGGGTGCCCACACCTTGCAAAATATGGTATAAAGAAAACTTATCAAACATGTGGATGGGGAGCATAGGGAGGAGAAACCATGCCGGGGCCAATGGAGACTCCTGTTTGGTTGAGAAGGATGGCGTCCATTTGAAAGCTCTCATGGGATAACTCATGATGTACCAAACTCCCTTCAACCAAATTCTATGAAAGTCATCCTCTGTAAATAGTTGCACGAGGATGTGTTTAGCGTACAAGATGCATATTTTTATTAAACCTTTGAGCTTCAAGGATTTATAGAATGCTCTAATATCATCAATTTGAGGATGCCCATGTAAAAATTTGCCCATAAAGGTGAACTTATGAGCTTCAGTGAGCATGGACAAGTCTGTCGGGGAGAACTCTATCGTTGGTTCCCTGTTTTTTCCAGTAAATGTCCGAAGAAGATGAATAGGATTGTGCGGTTTTTTTGAATTGTTGAGAAAATGATTTATTGTTCATTTAGAAATCAACTTGCTCCATTTTTAGCTTGAAAATTGGCTTCTTGTTCATTGAAAATTATTGTTACTCTCTCTAAAAATCTTGTTTCTCTCTCTAGAACTTTAGAGCAAAAATTTTTTTTAAAAAAACAAAATTTATCTTTTTTTCTTTTTTTTCTATCTTCTTATTTTTATTCTTCATCATCATTTTCTTCTTTCTTCTTCTTCTTCTTTTTTCTTCTTCTTTCTTCTTCTTCTTTCTTCTTCTTCTTCTTATTCTTCTTTCTCCTCCTTCTTCTTCTTCTTCTTCTCCTTCTTCTTCTTTTTTCTTCTTCTTTCTTCTTCTTCTTTCTTCTTCTTCTTCTTATTCTTCTTTCTCCTCCTTCTTCTTCTTCTTCTTCTCCTTCTTCTTCTTTCTTCTTCTTCTTATTCTTCTTCTTTTCTCTTCTTCTTCTTCTTCTTTCCACTTCTTTTTCTTCTTTCTTCTTCTTCTTCTTTCTTCTTCTTCTTCTTTCTTTTTCTTCTTCTTCTTCTTCTTTCTTCTTCTTCTTCTTCTTTCTTCTTCTTCTTCTTCTTCTTCTTCTTCTTCTTCTTCTTTCTTCTTCTTCTTTTTCTTCTTCTTCTTCTTCTTCTTCTTTCTTCTTCTTCTTTCTTCTTCTCTTCTTCTTCTTTCTTCTTCTTCTTTCTTCTTCTTTCTTCTTCTTCTTCTTCTTCTTCTTCTTCTTATTCTTCTTCTCCTTCTTCTCCTTCTTCTTCTTCTCCTCCTCCTTCTCCTTCTTATTATTATTCTTCTTCTTCTCTTTTTTCTCCTTCTCCTTCTTCTTCTCCTTCTTCTTGTCCTTCTTCTTCTTCTTCTTCTTCTCAATCTCCTTCTCCTTCATCATCATCTTATTCTTCTTCTTCTCCTCCTCCTTCTCCTCCTTCTCCTCCTTCTTCTCTCCTCCTCCTTCTCCTCCTCCTCCTCATCCTTGTTCTTCTTCTTCTCCTCCTCCTTCTTCTTCTTCTTCTTCTCCTCCTTCTTCTTCTTCTCTTTCTCCTTCTTCTCCTCCTCCTCCTCCTCCTCCTCCTTCTTCTCCTCCTCCCCCTCCTTCTTTTTCTTTTTTTTAAGTTTGTTTTATTAATTATATACCCTCTCTTTTGGCGGATGAATACCATTATTTACAAGCTAATTTCTACCCATTTCCCTTTTACACTCATTCATAAACTTTAAAATACAACCCTTCAAGTTAACTTTAAAACTATAGAGTACTATAAATTGCTATTTCTAATGCACTTTTCTTTTCATTTATGAAATTTCTTAATGTTGGAATTGCTGTTTTCATTGATCTTCTGCCATTAAATCTCTATGTCGAGTGTTTCCGTTTTGCTATCAGCAATTCCTGCCCATTTAACTCTTGAGTCTTCTAGTCCATTTGAGTCTTAGAGCTTTATCTTCTATGCTTCCTTATAACCTTGTTCTGTTCAGAATTCTTCTCAGCAGTTTCTACTCCTTTGACTGATTCTTACAGACATTTTTAGCATATATTCCGACACTTCTGCCAGCATGCTGCATTTCTACCAACTTATAACATGCACTTTAAATAGACACTTTTACATGCCGACTCTTACTGACATCAGCTTTTTCAAAACAGAAGCTAAAAACAGGGAAACCAACACTTAAACTGCCTACTTGTACATACCAACAGACATCAACTTTTTCAAAATAGCACCTAGAAAACCCACTAACTTACACCCTAATACATAAGCAAACCACACACAAGGACCGACTTTTATTACTAACGCTGAATATTCTTTAATAAATTTAACACAATACACATGGACCAACTCAACTCTGGTCAGCCTCTCATTAAGGTTATTTCTTCAGTTTGTTAACCAAGTTTCTTCATGTAATTCCCTGCAAGATTAATAAACAAAATTCTACAATTCTATGTGATTAATATTGAACTGTCTACCTTTTCTTCCTTCACTCCACCTTGAGCTTTTGACCTATATCAGAGAACAAAGCCAAAAACACAACAAAGAAAAAATATCCAAAATCACCAAACTTAAAAGTTTTTTTTTTGGTTTAGGTCTTTCTTTTAATGCCTTCCCCACAGGACCTGGGTGTCTCTTTATTTGTTACGTGACCTTCCCCTGTATTAAACTTTAAAGCTGCATAACAAACAATTAGCTATTTTTTTTTATAAAAATTTATTAAAAATAACTTATTCTCTTCCCCTCTTTTTCCTTTAGACCTTAATTTAATTTATGTTTTTTTGAATTCTAATATATAGAAAACCTATTTTATCTAAACTTATTAGACCTTTATATTTTTTCAGGGATATCTTTCCCCTCAAATTCTTGAAAACCTCTCTTCATGCTCTCTTATACTAGTTTATCTACCAAAGCATTCACCTCTTTGAATATATGTATAATTTCCCCTTTAAGTTATATTAACAGAGTTTTAATTTTGTCAATATCTTCTTCTAGTTTCCATAGTTCTATTTTTTCTATCACTAGATCTACCAATAAACTCGAGTCAACCTGCACTTGAATATTTTGAAAATTATTATCTTTACATATTTGTAAACCCTTGTGCAAAGCCATAACCTCCGCTTGCAAGGCGGAGGAGGCTAAGCAATTCATTGTAAATGCTCTTCACCACATCGCCTTCTCGTTCCTTATGGCTCCCCTTCCACCTGCAGCACCCATTTCTATTTTAAAGCTCTCATCCGTATTTATACTAGACCATTCTATTGGAGCTTTTCATCTGATAATTTTAAATTCAGGTTTTTTCTTAGTCCTTGGTAGAGAGACCTCAAGCTTTTTTCCTATTATCATCTATTCCTATGCTTCCAAGCTTTATGGGGCTACAGGCTGAGATAAATGTGCATTTTTTTTTAATCTCTTCTAGGACATTTACGACATTCATTAGAATGTCGTCAAATCTACTTTTATTTCTAGCTTTTCATAGGCACCATACTGCAATGTGAGGGATGTAATTCCTTATCAATTTAAGAATCTTGTTCTTTGTTTTACTTTCCCTCCATTTTTTATCCTTTCTATAAGTGATCCAGTGCCTTTTTCTAACTCTACATCCATTTCTAGTTTATTCCATATCTTTTTAGCTATCTTCTATGTTGAGAACAGATGATCCATGCTCTCTATTTCTTGGCTACAATAGTCACATCTGGACGCTAATCATATACCTTTCTTTTGAATTATGCTCATCAACCGGGATGGATTTTGAGAGAAGTTTCCACATAAAAATATTTATTTTTTGTGGAAACCCCTTTTTCCATGCTTCTTCAAAAATCATTTGCGGAATTTTTGTCTCTCACCAGCTCTTTTACACTTTTTAAAGTAAATTTTCCTTGCACATCTAAAGACCATTTCCATTCGCTTTTAGTTAATATGGAGTGATTCTCCACAATATTTCGTTACTTATGCATCAATTTCCAGCTTTTTGATACTCTTTTTGTATTATTAAAGATATTACTACTTAGCCCGTATCTAGCTTTTATATATGTCACCCAAAGGCTATCATTTTATTATTTTTTATTCTCCACCAGTTCTTACAAGCCCAAGCTTTTGCTATATCGTTAAGATTTGAGAAGCCCAAACCAGCTTCCTTTAACGTATAACATGGCTCTTCCCATTTTTTCCAATGTAGCTTATTTTGACTTCCATTTTTCCCCCATAGGAAATTTGACATTTCTCTTTCTAGTTTTCTTATGATAGTTTTCGGTAAAGACATTAAAATATGTGCCAGCGACCCCTGCAATACATGTGAGATCACAGTTACTAGGAATACTTAATTTTTCTTTCCAACCCTGCAATATCCTGCCATACTTAGTAGATTTTCTTTCCAACCCTCAATCTTTTGCCTTAATTTTTCAACTAGGAATACTAAGTACTCCCCCCTTTAACCTTCCCTCATAGATCGGGCACCCAATGTACATTAGCGCACCCTTCTTATGAGTGAATCCCATGATTTTTTTAATCTTTTGAGCTATATTTTCTAGAGTTTTTCTGCTATCATAAATTGACATTTATTCTTATTCAACAGCTGCCCAGTTTCTTCTTCCATTATATTTAGTAATCACAATCATATGCCTCAAAGATCGATTACTGGCATTTGAGAAAATTAATATCATCCGCATATGCCAAGCAGCCCACCGTCGGTGTGTTTCTTGATTGCTTATATCTAACAATGTTCCCCTCACTCATTTCCTTTTTTTAAATTTACAATAAAGGGTTCTAGATAGATATTGAACATGGAAGGAGAGAGAGGGTCCCCTTGTCTAAGTCCTCTTGAAGTTTTAAATTCTTCACCTGCTTGCCCATTTATTAGAATTTTAACCCATGGACTGGATGCACATCTATGTATTAGATCTATCCAGAATTCCGAGAATCTCATTTTTCTCATTAAATAACATAATATTTCTCATTCCACCCTATCAAATGCTTTAGAGAGATCTAGTTTCAATATTATATTATGTCTTCTCGATTTGACTCATCTCTCTTATCATTTCTAAGGCTAGATTGATGTTTTCCATCATCAATTTATCTTTAACAAAACCTATTTGTTTTGTCGATATAACAGATGGGAGAATCTTACTGAGCCTACTCTGAATCACCTTAGCTAAAATCTTGTAAATTCTATTACATAAACTAATTGGCCTGTAGTCTTCTTCTGTCTGCTGGTTAGGTTTCTTAGGAACCAATACAATATAAAAATTAGTCCATGCCTTTGTGATTTCTGCCCCTGCAAAAATCCAGATAATAGGCTGTAACTAGCTCATTTTTAATGATGCTCCAGCTACGCTGAAAACACTCATTGTTCCATCCGTCAATGCCTACAGTACTATCTTTATTTTCATTAAAGACTAACTCCTTTACTTCTTCTTCTGTTGGGTATTCTTCTAGCATTTTATTATCATTTTCTGAGACTTTTTTTTTAATATTTTGCATTAATGTGTTTTTTCTCGGTATATATGGCTTGCATAATAATCTTTTAAATATTCTTTTAATTCATTTTTTATGTCCTCTTCTTTGTCTAGCCATTTCCTGTTAGATGCTTTTAACCCTTTTATTTTTTGTTTTTGTATTCTTACTTTGGCCATTACATTAAAGAACTTTGTATTTTTGTCTCCATCTGTTAGCCACTTGACTCTCGCCCATTTCTTCCAAAAAACTTCTTCCATGTGCATTCTAAATCTTAATTCAGCTTTGACCTTGCTCAGCTGGATTCTTGAGCTATCATCTTTTTGATCAAACTCCATTTCCAGGGTAATCACTTCCTATTCCATTTCCTGAATATTTTTATTGATATTTCCAAAAACTTCCTTGTTCCATTTTCTTAATGCCAGCCTTAGATTTCATAATTTCTTTGCTAGAATTTGTATGGGATTACCTGAAATAGGTTTTTCCCATGATTCTTTTACTATGCCATCATACCCTTTATGCATTCCCCACGTATTTTGGAACATAAAGCCTTTATGTCTTCCTTCACTATTTTCAATGTCATTAGCAGTGGGCTATGATCTGAGCATGTTTTGTTGAGATGTCTGACTTTTATCCCGCCAATCTTGTCAACACATTAGTGTTAAATAGGACTCGATCCAACCTGGACCAGATCGCTTTCCTCCTCTTCCAGTTGTTACACCATGTAAATTTAGAGCCAAGGAAGCCTACTTCCATTAGGTTTGCTCTTGAAATTGCTTCGTTAAAGTGAGCTAATGCCATTTGATCAGGAGGTCTTCCTCCCCTTTTTTCATTAGCATTTCTAATTACATTGAAGTCTCCTCCAATAATCAATGGAGAGTTTAATGCTGCTAATTTTTCTATCTCCTTCCATAGAGCTTTTCTTTCTTCCTTAGCATTACTCACATAAACCACAGATATGATCGGGTCTTGATGGCTTCCTAATTTAAAGCTGATAATCTGCTCAGCTTATGCTATAATTTCAATATCCATCGATTTATTCTCCAAGATCCATAGCTTTCCATTTACGTTTGAAAGACCTTTCAAAACCAAGAACATTCCTATATTTATCTAGCTGATCTTTATTTACCATTGGTTCAGCTAGGATAGCTATTTATTCTTATATAGTTTAATTAATCTCTTAGTCTATTTAACGTAGGAGAGTTCGCCACTCTTCTTACGTTCCAATATAGGCTAGTAACATTTCAAGTGAATTTTGCTTGTGCTCTAGTAGTGCATTTAGAATAATATTTCTTGTTGACATATTTTTTCGTGTTTGCTAGGGGGTTGTTTGAACTTGGTGGAGCTTGCTCTAACGTACTTAATAATTATATTTTTTCCAGGCTTTTGCCCATTTTTCTGATTTCCTCAATTGCCCTCTCTCTCTCTTGAGGGACATTACTTTTTATTTTTTGTTTCTTTATTTCTGAATCATCACGTGTTAATTTTAATTCAATCTTGCTTTCTTGCTTACTTGTGCTTATTAGCGGCCAGCTTCTTGCCTCTGATTCCTCCTCCGTTAAAAGATCATCCTCCTCCCAATTATATTCTGCCATTTTTTCCACTATTTTTGTCTCTCTTTCCCCTTCTATCTTCCAGCCCCTCTACCCCCCATTCGGCCACTTTTGATGTCTCATCTAACCACTTCTTGATACCTGCCATTTTATCCCTTTCTAAAGGCTTTTTCAGCCTTGTATCCTCGCTTATATCTCCCACTTTTTCTACCCCTTCTGCCTCTCTCTCACTTTCCTCATCCTTTTCAAATGACACCTCTTCTGCCACATCCCCCATTATCTCCTCTAGGTGTTCTTCCATCCTTCCCCTAAATCTCCTCTTCTACTCTAAACATTCTACCCCTTCTATCCTATTTCCTGCTCCTTTTTTTCCCCCTCTCTTTTTCTCCCTCCCCTTTGTCCCTCTCACTATTCCCTATACTCTACCCTTTCTTTACCTATTCACTCTCTTTCCATTTTCTCTCCACCTTACTAAGCTTCCCCTCTCTCCTCTTCTCCCCACCAGCCATGCATACTGCCTCCTCATGCCCCATTCTGTGGCAATTTTAACAGGAACTTGGGATGGATTCTGGAAAAACTTTCTGCCAGACTCTATTAGAGAGGTAACTGCCTATCCACACTCAACTTGGTAGAAAAAGTCTAAGATCAACTTCCACACAAATTCTAGCAACACTCAGCCTAGTTATACATATTGTGACTTCATCTAAAAGCCATGGTTTACCAAAATAGAGTCCAAGAGAGTAGAGAGATAACTTGTTAAAAAAATGCATAAGGAGTTTCGGTAAGTTAAGCCATACCAGTGCATGTGAGGATTCCTCTAGAGGTGTGAAGTCCAGTGACCACTTGAAGATGCACATGGGAAACCCTGCAATGCTCCACTACCCTCTACCCCATATTCGGAGGAAGTCGTCTTCTTCCTTGAACTGGAAGAAGGCGTGCTTCCCATCATACCATACAAGCTTAACCACTGCCCGTAAATTCAAAGAGGCAACAAATTTATGAATGGCATTAAATTCAGGTTGCCCGTGGGAGAACTATCCAGTAAGAGTGAGCTCGAATGAATCTTCTAGCTTATGAAGTTCTTCCTTTGAAAACATAACTGTGGGAGCCTCCATTTTTGCATCAAATTTTGGAAACTTAGGCGTGGTTTCTTTGAAAAGAGATGAAAATAATTTTTTATTAGAGAGCAAATCGGAATTCCCCATTTTGGCTTGAATTTGAGCTTTTTTCACTAAAAAATGGTATTTTATCTCTCTAAAAATGCACTTTCTCTATCTATGAGTTGAAAGCATTTTTTGAAAAAATGAACCATTTTTTTTGTTCTTCTTCGTCTTCTTCTTATCCTTCTTCTTCTCCTTCTTCTTCTCCTTCTCATTCTCCTTCTCATTCTCCTTATCATTCTCCTTCTCCTTCTTCTTCTCCTTCTTCTTCTCCTTCTTCTTCTCCTTCTTCTTCTTCTTCTTCTTCTCTCTTCTTCTTCTCCTTCTTCTTCTCCTTCTTCTTCTCCTTGTTATTCTTTTTCTTCTTCTTCTTCTTCTCCTCCTTCTTTTTATCCTTCTTCTTCTCCTTCTTCTTCTCCTTGTTGTTGTTCTTCTTCTTCTTATTCTCTTTCTCCTTCTTTTTCTTTTTCTTCTTCTTCTTCTTCTCCTCCTCCTCCTCCTCCTTCTTTTCCTTCTTATTGTTCTTCTCCTTCTCCTTCTTCTTCTCCTTCTTCTTCTTCTCCTCCTTCTTCTTCTTCTCCTCCTTCTTCTTCTTCTCCTCCTCCTTCTTTTTCTTCTCCTCCTTCATCTTCTTCTTCTCCTTTTTCTTATTCTTCTCCTTATTCTTCTTCTTCTTCTTCTTCTTCTTCTTCTCCTTCTTCTTCTTCTCCTTCTTCTCCTTCTTCTCCTTCTTCTCCTACTTATCCTTCTTCTTCTTCTTCTTCTCCTTATTCTTCTTCTTCTTCTTCTCCTTCTTCATCTTCTTCTCATTATTATTATTCTTCTTATACTCCTCCTTCTTCTCATGCGCCTCCTCCTCCTCCTTTTACTACTTCTCCTTCTCCTTCTTCTCCTTCTCCTTCTTCTCCTTTTCCTTCTTATTCTTCTTCTTCTTCTTCTTCTTCTTCTTCTCCTCCTCCTCCTCCTCCTAATTCTCCTCCTCCTCCTGATTCTCCTCCTCCTCCTAATTCTCCTCCTCCTCCTAATTCTTCTCCTCCCTCCTCCTGCTCCTCCTCCTTTTTTTATTCTCTTCCTCCTCCTCCTTCTTTTTATTAAACATCTTCACCTTCTTATTTATATTATCCTCCTCTTTCTTCTACATCTTCTCCTTTACCATCTATTTCTTCTTTTTCTTCTCCTTTTACTTTAAATTCTTATCTCCCATAATCTTCTTCTTTTTCTTCTTCTTCTTCTCCAATTCCTCTTCCTCCTCCTCCACCTTTTCTCCTCCTCCTCCTCCAAATCATACATTTTTTCTCCTCCTCCTTTTCTCCCTCCTCCTCCTCATCCTCCATTTCCCCCTCCTCCTCCTCCTCCTCCTCCTTCTTATTCTTCTCCTTCTCCTCCATATTCTTATTTTTCTTCTTCTTCTTCTTCTGCTACTCCTCTTACTCCTTCTTGTCCTTCTTCTCCTTCTCTATTTTCTAGTATTTTTCCTTCTTTGCCTCCTCCTACTCCCTTCTGCTTTTTAGATTCTTTTTTCTTTTTCTTTTTTTTCTTTCTTTTTATTCTTCTTCTTTTACTTCTTATTCTTCATCTTATTCATCATCTTCTCCTCTTTCTTCTTCTCCTTCTTATATTTCTTCATATTCTATTTCTTCTCCTTTTTATTCTTCTACATCTTCTTCTTCTTCTTCACCTCCACCACTACTACCTCCATCTAATTCTTTTCTTCTTCTGGTTCTTTTTTTTTTCTTCTTCTTATTATTTTTTTCCCATTCATCATCATAATCTTCTTCTTCTTTTTCTTATTCTTACTTTTTTACTACTTTTATTATGACTATTACTACTATAAATACTACTACTACTTCTTTGTCTTCTTCTTCTATTTATTATTATTCTCTTCTACTTCTAGTTCTACTACTACTTCTTTTACTTATTATTATTATTCTTATTCTTCTTAGTCTTCTTTTCCTCCTACTTCTTATATAAAATTTATTTTTTATTCTTCAACTTCTCATTCTTTTTCTTCTTCTTTTTACTCTTCTACTTCATCTTCCCCTTCTTCATTTTCTCCTCCTTGTTCTTCTTCTTGTCCATCATCTTTTCCTCCTACTTTTTTTTTCATTTTATTCTTCTTCTTATTCTTTTTATTTATCATCATTTTCTTCACCACCTCTTCCTGCTCCTCCTCCTGCTCCTACTTCTCCTCCTTCATATTCTTCTTATTCCTCTTCTTATTTTTCTCCTTCTTCTCCTTCTTAATATCCTTATTATTATTTTTTTTTTATTATTCTTCTTCTCCTTCTCCTTCTCCTTCTCCTTCTATTCCTCCTTCTTCATATTCTTATTCTACTTCAATTTCTCCTACTCCCACTTCTTCTACTTGTTATTATTCTTCTTATTATTTATCTTTCAGTTCTTTTTCATCTCAATCTTTTCTTTATTATTATTATTATTATTAATCGTTTTCTCATTCTCCTTCATTTTCACATTCTTCTTCTTTTTCTTCTTCTTCTTCTTCTTTTTCTTCTTCTTCTTCTTCTTCTTCTTTTTCATCTCCTCTTTATCTCCTTCTTTTTCTTCTTAATCATCATCATCATCTTCTTCTTCTTCTTCCTCCTCCTCCTTTCAATCTTAATTTTCTTCTTCTCTTTCTTATTAATATAATTCTTCTCCTCCTTCTTCATTTCATTTTTATTATTATTCTACTACTACTTCTTCTCCTACTTATTTTTCTTCTAATCTTTTTTTTTCTTGTCCTATTTTTGTTCCTCCAGCTACTTCTTCTTATTGTCTCCTTATTCTTTTTCTTATCGTTCATTTCAAACTTTTTAATCTTCTTCGTATTCTTCTTCACCCTGACCTTCTTCTTCTTCTTATTCTCATTCTTATTCATTTTCTACTTCTTCGTGTCCTTCTTCTTCTTCTTCTTATTCTTCTTTTTCTAAATATTATTTTTCTTCTTTTCTTTCATCTTCTTCTTATTCTTTTTCTACATCTTCTTCTTATTCTTTTTCTACATCTTCTTCTTATTCTTTTTCTACATCTTCGTGTCCTTTTATTCTTCTTCTTCTTTCTCAATTTTCTAATTATTATTATTCTTCTTGTCTTTTGTCTTCTTCTTCTCTTCCTCCTCCTCCTCTGACTTCTCATTACTCTTCTCCTTATTCTTCTTCTTCTTCTCTTTCCTTCTTTCTTCTTCTTCTTCTTCTCTTTCTTCTTCTTCTTCTTCTTCTTTTCTTTCTTCTCTTTCTTCTTCTTCTTCTTCTTCTCTTCTTCTCTTTCTTCTTCTTCTTCTTTTTCTTTTTATCCTTCTTCTTTTTCTACTACTACTACTTCTTCTTCTTCTACTACTACTACTTCTTCTTCTTCTACTACTACTTCTTCTTCTTCTTCTTCTTCTTTTCTTATTATTATTTTTTTTTTTTTATTATTATTATTATTATAATTCTTCTTCTTCTTCTATTTCCTCTTCTTCTTCTCCTCCACCTTCTTCTTCTCATCCTTCTCCTCCTCCTTCACCACCCCCTTCTTCTTCTTCCTATTCTTTTCTTTCTTCTTCCTCTTCTTTTTCTTCACCTTCTTCATACTCTTCTTCTTCTCCTAAACCTCCTCCTCATATTTCTCTTCTTCCACCTATTCCTTTTTCTAGTCATTCACCTACTTTTCCTTCTTCTTTATTTTCTTCTTCTCCCTCTTATTATTCTACTTCTTCTTATCCTTCTTATTCATCATCATCATCATCTTCTTCTTCTTCTTCTTCTTCTTCTTCTTATCCTTATTATTATTATTCTTCTTCTTCTTCTCCTTTTTCTCATTCTCATTCTTTTTCTTCTTCTTCTTCTTCTTATACTTCTTCTTCTTCTCCTCCTCCTCCTCATCCTCTACCTTATTCATCATCATCATTATCATCATCATTATCATCTTCATTATCATCGTCAGTATCATCATCAATATCATCATCATTATCATCATAATTATCATCATAATTATCATCATAATTATCATCATAATTATCATCATAATTATCATCATACTCATCTTCTTCTTATTCTTCTTCTTTTTCTACTCCGACTTCTTATACTTCTTCTTCTTCTTTTTTCTTCTTCTCCTTTTTCTTCGTCATCTTCTTCTTCTTCTTTTTTCTCAGTCTTTTACTTTTTCTTCTTCTTTTTCTCGGTCTTTTCCATCTCCTCCTCTTCCTACCCATATTCCTCCTTCTACTTATTCTTCATAGTATTTTTCTACTTATCATTCCTCATCATCATCATCATCTTAATTTTTTTTCTTCTTCTTATTCTACTTCTTCTTCATCTTCTTTTTCTTATTCTCCTCCTTTCTATTTTTATTCATTTTTTTAATCATCATCTTCTACTTCATTACCTTCTTTATTTTTTTCTCCTCCTCCTCCTCCTCCTCCTTCTTCTCTTTCTCCTCCTCCTACTACTTTTTCTCCTTCTACTCCTAATCCATTTTTTTCATCATCATTATCATCATCTTCTTCTTCTTATTTTTATTTTTCTTTTTATTCTTCTTCTCATTCTTCTCTTCCTCCTCTTACTTTTTTTCTTTATTCTTCTTCCACTTCTTCTTTTTGTTCTTTTTCTTTTTTTATTTTTTTTTATTTTTCTTGTTCTTCTCCCTATTCTTTTCATCATTTTCCTCCTACTTCTCCTTCATTATATTATTATTATTATTATTATTCTTCTTCTTCTTCTTTTTATCCTTCTTCTTTTTATTCTCACTCTTCTTATTCTTCTTCTTATTCTTCTCCTTCTCCTTCATCTACTTCTTCTTCTTCTTATTCTTCTTTTTCTCCTCCTCATTTTTCCTTTTTTTTCTTCTCTTTCTTCTTCCTCTTCTTTTTCTTCTCCTTCTTCTTTTTCTTCTTCTCCTCCTCCTCCTCCTCATCCATCTCCCTCTCCTTTTTATTTTTTTATTCTTTTTTTTTATTCTCCCCCTACTCCTACACCTCCTCCTCTTCCTCATCCTTCTATTTCTCATCTTCTTCCTACTCCTCTTTCTACTTTTTCACCTTATTTTCCTTATTCTTCTTCTTCTTATTTTATTTCCTATTATTCTTCTTCTACTCCTTTTTCTATTTATCATTCTTCTTTTGCTTCTTCTCTTTCTGCTACTACCACCACCACTACTACTACTACTTTTTTTTCTTCTTCTTTTTCTCCTCCTCCTTCTTCTTCTTCTCCTCCTCCTCCTTCTCTATCGCCTTCATCATTATCATCATCATCATCATCATAATCATCATCTTCTTCTTCTTTTTCTACTCCAACTTTTTGTACTTCTTTTCTTCTCCTTCTTCTTCTTATTTTCTTTCTTCTTCTTTTTCTCCATCTTTTCATTCTCTTACTTCTCCTCCTCCTCCTCCTTCTCTTTCTTCTTCTTCTTCTTCTTCTTCTCCTCCTTCTCCTCCACCTACTCCCTCTATTTCTTCTTCATAATCTTTTTCTTCTTATCCATCATCATCATTATCATGTTTTTTTTCTTTTTATTCTTCTTATTCTTCTTTTTTTTCTCCTACTTTTTATATTTATTCTTCTCCCTCTTCTCTTCTTTATTAATATCTTCTTATTTTTCTCATTCTCCTTCTCCTCTTCCTTATTCTCCTTCTCTCTCTCCTGCTATTTCTTCTCCTCTCCCTCATCCCCCTTCTTCTTTGTCTCCCCCTCATCCTCCATTTTATTATTATTATTATTATTATTATTATTATTATTCTTCTTCTTCTTCTTCTTCTTTTCTTCTTCTTCTTCTTCTTCTTTTCTTCTTCTTCTTCTTCTTCTTCTTCTTCTTCTTCTTCTAATTCTTCTTCTTTTTCTTCTTCTCCTCTTCCATCTTCTTTTTCTTATTTTTCTTTTTCTCCTTATTCTTCTTATCATTCTTTTACTCCTCCTCCTACATATTTTATTTATTCTTCTTCATCTCATTCTTTTTCTTCTTCCTATTCCTCTCCTTCTTCTTCTTCCACATCAAAAAAATCCCAGGTGGCTAAGAATAGTTCCCTATCTAAATGGATTATTTCCATTGCTAAAGTGGATTTAATGATGGATTAATGATAGAACTTTTCCCAAGCTAAAGTGCTCATTGCTAGAAATTAACGACGGAAATAGTCCCTAGCTAAAAAATTTTAGCAGTTGAAGATTCCCTAGCTAAATTAATAATTTCCCTATCTAATTTGAAGCTTCAGAAAATTCTCTAGCTAAATTAGCAAGGGAAAATCCCTAGCTAAATTAACAACGAAAAAATCACTAGCTAAATTAACAAAGTCATTCCAAAACTATTTTCACTATTTTATTTTTTTTTTCAAATAATTTAATTAAATTATTTTATGTTTTATATTAAATTTAATAAAAACAAAAACTATAAATGATAATTTATAATTAACAAAAATTAAAATCTGTTAATAAATTATTCTGATACAATTTTTTACATAGTTAAAACAAAAACATACCAAAATTTTATTACATCTTATTCGTCGATATATCTAATGATAGTGTATAAAGTATTATTTATCCATGAAATTGATGTTGCTTTCTCTCCCCCTACTCCTCTGGTCACCTTTTTCTACTATGACAAAGTAGTCCTAGTCGTGGCACATCATATCTAGTGAAAAATCCATTCACTTCTACAAGCTTGGAATGGGGAACATTGCGTACCATATCTATATGAAATTTAAACCAGTCAATCAAATCAAAATAAATAAATAAATAATGTTATGTTTAGATAAATATATAATACTACAGTATATATTTACATTTATACTGTTGTGTAAAATATACATATATACTAGCATTTCACTAGTTACATATATTATTGCAGTATATGTACATATATACTACAGTATTATATGTACATTTAAACTGAGTATATATGTACATATATAATGCAGTATTATACTTACATATATACTCGGTATATATGTACATATAATACTACAAAATTATATGTACTTATATACCGAGTATATATGTACGTATATATTGTAGCATATGTGTAGATATACTAAGTATATATGTACATATATACTCAGTATATACGTACATATATACTCTGTATATACTTACATATATACTCAGTGTATACTCAGTATATACGTACATATATACTTAGTATATACTCAGTATATACATACATATATACTCAGTATATATGTATGTATATACTATAATATTATATGTACATATATATAATCACATAGCATTAGATGATACAAAACTATCACAAATTAATATTATCCCATTTATACTTCACAAAGATGGCACAAAGCTTCACTGTCAACATAAATAAGAAATGTGAAGATTATTTAAATTTAGAAATATATCTCTTAAAACTCTTAGAGGAAAACCTAGAAGACAAACCACGAGCCAGGCTTGGCTCATCAAAGTTCGCATCTTGCCTCCCTGCAACCAGAACTCTCTCTCAGTCCCAAAGCCTATAAGGTTGTTTCCCTGCCCCGCCATGACCGAGCTAACAAGCTAACAAAATAATTGGCAGATGAAATAGAGACTGAACGTCGACAATAGTAACCATCAACAAATCAATAAGAAACTTGAACATAGAAAAATTGAGCACGCCACCATGCTCATGTGCAACATAGGATGATAAAAATATTTTTTGCATAATAATTTTGAATAAATACAATCTACACAACCCTTGTTTTACATAGTTAAAACAAAAACATAACGGGTTTTTATTACATCTTTTTCATCAATATATCTAATGATAGTGCATAAAATATAATCTATCCATGAAATTGACGTTGCTTTCTCTCCCCCATCTCCTCTAATCACAATCTTTATGCTGTGACAAAGCTGTCCTAGTCATAGGGTGTCATGTCTAGTGAAAATTTCCTTCACTTCTACAAGCTTCGTATGTGGAACATTGTGGTACTGTATTTGTACAAATAGCAAACCAATAAATCAAATCAAAATTAATAAATAACAAAAGTTCTATTTTGATAAATATATAATACTATAGTATATATGTACACATACACTGTAGTGTATATGTATATATATATTACAGTGTATATGTACATATATACTAGCATTTCATTAGTTACATATATTACTACAGTAGATGTACAGATATACTACAGTATTATATATACATATATATTGAATACATATATACTCAGTATATATGTACATATAATACTACAGTATTATATGTATATATACTGTAATATATATGTAGATATACTGGGTATATATGTACATATATAATATAGTATATATGTAGATATACTGAGTATATATGTACGTATATACTATAGTATATACGAATGTATACTCAGTATGTATGTATAAAAGATATACTAGCGTTTCTCTTATATGTACATATAATAGAAACCTCTCGTTGAACCGAGAAACTATTTCAGAATGCGACTATGTTCTAAATCTCTCATTAACAACCTAACATGTCAGGAACAATAAAGACATTCTAATTCAACGATCAAAGAATGCATATCATGTTTTCATGTAAGCAAATAATAAGCAATGAAATGTAACTCACAATGATCATGGTACACAAACTCATGAGTGATGATAGGGTTTGAAAAAGTAAAACAATTAGGCTACTATCTTCCATAGTTTCGATCATTCTTGCAAGAATATTTGGAGTTAAGGCATCAACATCCTACACGTGCCATGAGTATTTCCTAGAATTCTTTCAGAATCCTTGTACAAGCAATAGGAAACAACTCCACTTTCAAGAAACAAAGAGAAGGGATTAATTTTTTCTAAGTCAATCAATCACTTTAACATTAGCTTTTTAATCTGTTTTGCTAGTTTTCTTTTGTGGCATCATCATGCAAGCATCAAATTCAGATAGAATTAAAAAACTAGTCTAATTTTTTAGTGATCATGGCATCAAATTCAGTATGTACGTATATACTTTAGTATATATGTACATATAAAAATGTAGTATATATGTACACATATACTATAGTATATATGTACATAAATACTTTAGTATATGTGTACATATAATAGTGTAGTTTATATGTAATATATACTGCACTATTTTATCTACATATATATTTAGTATATCTACATATATACTCAATATATATGATACTGAGTATATATGTACATATGTATTATAGTATATATGATACTGAGTATATATGTACATATGTAGTATAGTATGTATGATACTAAGTATATATGTACATATGTACTGTAGTATATATGATACTGAGTATATATGTACATTTATACTATAGTATATACATACATATATACATATATAAATATAATCACATAGCCTCAGATGACACAAAACTACAATAAATTAGGATTATCCCATTTATACTTCATAAAGATGGCACAAAACTTCAAAAACTTATCTATCTAGTTTATTTAGCCATCTCTCATGTATTGCAATGCAAAAAAAATGTTGGAGACAATGTATTAGTCGGGATTGAATGAATTGTTGGCATTAACCATAAAGTTGTTAAGATCACGTCCTGGTAATAAAGGCTTCGTGTCATGGTCTCCCATGCTATGGATCAGTTGCAAACCAAGATGCCCCTAAAAAAATGGCTTGTAATAGCCACAATTCCTCATGTTCAGCCCATCGTCATCCATGAAACTATGAACATGCAAGAGAAGGAGAACAAGAAAAATGAATACATTTAATTGAATTTCATTAGTAATTGTAAGAGCTATTAACATTTCAATAGTTTAATTCCACTGATGACAGATAATAAGTAGTCACAGATCTGAACAATGACAATGTAGATCTGCATGAAATAAGAGTGTCAAGAATAAACCTATACCTACTTGGAACCAGAATTTTTTCGTTCATCTCACAACTTCAGAAGCTAATGTGTTGTTCCTAGTACCAAGAGGACCAGCCAAGCTTTTTACATACCTATAATAGGTTAAAACTCTACCCAAAATATTTGAGTACACACAAACATATTCACAGATATATAAAAATAATAATTATAGACATGAAAAAATAAAAATCTAAGTTGATAGTCATACAACTTCAACAAATATATAAAAGATGTCCATCAATGATGTTTAGAGAGAGTGTGTGTGTGCAAAAAAAAATATTTCAGGAATAATGAAGAAAATAAAAGTTTGGCCTCCTATTGATCCAGCAGAGATCGGTAAAGATGGGACCCATTCATATAGTTATAAATAGATATATTAATACAAGTAGTTATAAGTAGTTATACATAAATCTATACAAATTTATAAACAAATATATAGATTTACATATATGTATACATAGTTACTAATATAGCTATATTTAATTATATAGAGTTTTATATAGTTATACAAATATCTATATATAATTATACACATATAGTTAAACATGATGTGTGTTTTTTTTGGATCAACACTCCTGAACCTCAAATTACTTTCAAACACTATTATGCTAGTTCAAAATACATATCCCATTTGTGCTTGTACATACGTGAGAGGGCATGTACTCTTCCAACAATAAATAAACACCTATCAGCAATATCTAAAGCCATCTATCCTATCAATAAGAAACATCAAATAAATAAAATGGTTCAGTACACAATACTCACATTATTATCATTGAATGATAATAATAATAATAAAAGGCTGAAACAAGTTGGCAGTCATCCAGAAATTTTTTTTTGTATACACTTATATTCAAAAAACATGATGTACTACAAGGTTACCCATCTAGAGTCGTGCCATCCTGGCCCTCCAATCAAGAGGATGAACCTGAATCTTGGCATCAAATAGGTCAAGCCAAGGTTGCAGATGCATGTTGGTTCTTAATGGATATTTACTAGGTTTAGCAGGATCATGCATCACCTTGATATTAATAGGCAAAAAAAATAAATGAGAAATCGATTAGGAATCCCATTGCTGATGGACAGGGAAAGATGGAAGGGTCATACAATCACTGGGAACAATAGAAATACTTGCAGTAAGTGAGGTTGGAATGTGAGTTGCTGGTGGCCAAGTAGGCTTTAAAGTAGATGGACTGAGAAGTTCTATGTTAGGTGGGCACCAATCGGGCATGTCATCATCTTTGCCAAAGAGCTTCTTCTGTGGCATTCTGCTTGTGATAACTTGTTTTTCTTTCAAATTTGGCAGTACATGAACCTTGCAATTGCTAGCTTTCTTGTTCATGGGAATCACTTGAGCAGAAACAAACGGAGGAAACCTTTCAAAGCCAAAATAATATGGCACACTTTGGGGAGTTTCCATTGACTTGAATGGTGTCAAGGACTTGGTCAATGAACAATCAAGATTATAATATTCACCACCATAACATTCCTTGAGAGCTGCAACATTCAGCATTTTTCCTCATGAAGAAAGAGAAGTGTCAGAAGCAGTTCCAAAATCAAAGTCAGGAAGATCATCGTGATCATTTGTAGCCATGAGTTTTCTCCTAGCATCACCTAATGAAAGTAAGGCAGCCGAATGAACATGAGGAGCTGCTCCAATGGTTTGCCTACCAATAGTTGAAGTATTTTCAACTTGTCGTGGTCTTGTAGATGCAGGGAAGGAGGATGAATCATAAATTGAAGAAATCTAGGATTGTGCTATCATGGAGAGAGAGCTGGTGAGCAAAAGACTATCAGTCATAGAAAAAGGCTGGATATCATAACGAGGTTGACTCGTTTGGATATTTATGGAATTGATGTTAGTGTTTCCACAAGCACCATGGAGGGATTCATCAGCTATTTTGCCTATTATTTGGGAAGCATCAGAAGAGTTGCAAGGTTTGTCACTTAAAGAGGCAATCTTGCTCTCATACGCGTTGACAATAGATTGGATGATGGATGGTTTTGCCACTATACAATGCATCCAATTAACAATTCTTAGTGATTATCATTGATAGTCGTGCCCTTAAAAAATTTATGCTTAGAAAGTATGGTGATTATGGTGTGGCTTTGAGGGTAGACATAAAGATCAACACCCTGTGAAAGTTGTGCAAAACCAACCCTCTCACCTTTCTTGTACTCTCTTGCAGCCTCTTTCATGCCTGCCTGTTCAGAGTTCAACTCTGTTCTAAATCTCTCATTAACATCCTAACATGTCAGGAACAACAATGACATTCTAATTCAACGATCAAAGAATGCATATCATGTTTTCGTGTAAGCATATAATGAGCAATGAAATGTAACTCACCATGACCATGGTACACAAACTCAAGAGTGATGATAGGGTTCGAAGAAGTAAAACAACTAAACATTAAAAAATGATATGGTTTCATTTTGCTAAGTAAGGGTAGAAAGCATTAGCTCAAATCAAACGCTCCTGCATATAAGATAAGTGATGAAGAGTAAGCATTAAACAGTAAATATAAACAAATTTAAGAGCTAGCACACTTTTTAGTGATTTGAAATCGATTAAACAATAAAAAAATTAATCATTGAAAAAGACTTCACACTTTTATAAACAATAAATATACAGTAAATACAAGTGTTTATTTATTTATTTATTTATTTATATATAACACTTTTATAAATATTATATAGTATATATATCACATTTATATAAACATTATAAATATTTTATATTTATATAAAAATTCATATGTTATATAAATGTTATATAAAAAAAATATAAAAATGGATAGTTTATGTAAATGTTGTATAAATATTTATAAACATGTATACATATGTATAAATATTTATATATAACATTATATGTTTATATAAACATATCAATATTTATATATAATGTAATGTGTTTATATTTATTAAAGTATAGACATTTATATATAATGTCATACATTTTGTATTTTTGGAGACATTTATATATAATGTAATACAATGTCATATATTTATATATAATGTAATACATTTATATATAATTTCATACATTTATCTGTTTATAATATTTATCTATTTATATATATTTATCTGTTTATAATATTTATCTATTTATATATTAAAGTATAGACATTTATATATAAAGTATAGACATTAATCACATTTATATAAATAAAAATGTATATATAATGTCATACATTTATATATAATGTAATACATTTATCTGTTTATAATATTTTTGGAGGCCATGAAAATAGAACCCATAAACATTGATTTTGTTTTTTATTAAGTTACAAAAGCAGAAAATATTAAGCATAATTTTTTTTATTAGGTTACAGAAGTAGAAAACATTAAGCATAAATTTTTTTTTCTTAAGTTACAAATGGAGAAAACAAAATATACATTTTGTATTTTAAATCTATAAAATCCTAAAAATTTAAATAATAAAAGAACAAAGTTTACACTAACCATTTGTTGTTTTATTAATGGCGGAGAGTCAAAATCATATAAGTGATATAAAAATAGAAGAACGAAGAAGAAAATAAAAAAAATAAAAACCAAATATTATGTATAAACCAAACTTTGCCATTGGTAATGAAATTGAGAGAGATAGAGAAATTATATAGTATTCTGAAGGAGAAGAGCAATAAAAATATTACCTGGTAACAAGAAAAGGTAGAATTTGTAGGTTGCTCATGTAGTCTAGTTTCGCTTCTACTCTCTTCCTCTTCGAAAGAAAAAAAAAATATTTGTGATTAAATATGCCTTAGCATTTTTTTCATGGAATTTAAGTGATTGAATTTGTCTCTTTTTTTTAATTTAAAAATAAAGGCAAAAATATAAAAATAAACTAAAATTATAAAAATTAAATAATTTAAATAAAAAAAATGAAATATATTTTTTTAATCATAAATGATATTATTTCATAAATAAATTAAATAATAATATATAAAAATAAAGTATTTCATATATATATATATATATATATATATACTATGGTTATAAATCTTTAAGAATTCAATTTAATTTTTATGATTATAATATGAAATAATTATAAAGGAATAATATTTTATATTATTTGATATAATTTATAATTTATATAATTCCAAAAATTATTTAAAGTAGAGAAGGTGTATAAAAAATGTTATATTTATTATTTTTATAAAAAGTAGACTACTATAAGGTAATAGTAAAGATTTTACTCAATTGTTTAATTCTTATAAATTTGAGTAGGGACAAAAAATAAAACTTAAATTAAAATCAGCTTATGGTCAGTTTGGTAGCACTTTTTAAAAGTGTTTATAGGCCAAAGAATATTTTTTAAGTTATTTTAGAACAAAAAAAAAATTTTTTTGTAATATTTTAAATAACTTTTTTGAAGCCCTAAAAAAATACTTGAAGTATTCTTTTAATAACCACACTGAGATATTTATTTTTTAAATCATCAAATTTTTTTTTGATGTAATTAAAACAAATATGTATTTATCTTTAAATATCAATTTTTTAAAAAAAATTAATGAAAAATTTGAATTTTTTTCCGAAATTTTAAAATCTTTTTTTAAATATTTTTTAAAATATTACTATAATCATTAAAATATTTTATTTATTTTAAATAATATAAATATTTACCTATTTATTCGTTAATTTAGATATTTTTATAATTTTTTTTATTTAATCATACAATTAATTATTTTACCTTTTTAGTAGTAGTAATTTTTTTTGTATGTTCATTCATTAATTAGTATATCTTTAAAAAAATTATAATCATATAATTAATTATTTAATATTTTTTAATAAAAATATTTAATTATCATGATTAAATATTTAAGAAAAATAATTTGTATAATTTTAAATATATTTTATAAAAATAAACATAATTATTTTAGTCATTATTATTATAAATTTGTATTCGTATTTATATACTCATGAAATTATTTTTTTTATAATATCCTATTTTTATAATTATATGAGATGAATGTGTTTTTCAATAATCAATCATCCATAGGCAATGGCATACCTTTAATATAGAAAATTACATACAAAATTAAATAATTAAAGATTAGTGACGAAAATTATTCACAGCCAAAATATTAAGGAAAAAATTCATAGCTAAATGCATATATTTTGTGAAAATTATCATTTAAGGAAAAATTGCTTGTAATAAAATATAAAATAGGAAAAAAAATTCAGATAATTATTTAGCGACAGATAATGTCTCAATCTAATTATCTAGGGAAAATCCATGGCTAATTCTGTCGTTAAATTTCCCTCTTTTCAATGTGTGGAAATTTACGAAAAATTTAGCGACAATGTCTCGATCTAATTAGCAAGGAGAAATCCATTGCTACTACCACACTAAATTAACTAAGGAAAATCCGTCATTAAATCTTGTTGCTAAAATTGATAGAAAATTTTCAATCGACCATTTCGATCGCTAATAAGTGACTAATCTATCGCAAATGTTTATGTTAATGTTATATAAAAAATCCATTGATATTCCCTTGCTAATCCTACGCTATTTAGCTAGTGATTGTTCCCTAGCTAAATTTCCCTGGAAAAACTGACATTTTTTTGTAGTGTTCTTCTTGTTCTACTTTTTCATGTTCTACTTCTTCTTATCCTTATTAACCTTCTTCTTTTTCTTCTTTTTCTTCATCCTCTACTTCTCCTTCTTCTTCTTTTGCTTTTCCTTCTTTTTCTACTTCTTTCTCTTTTCCTTCTTTTTCTATTTCTTTCTCTTTTCCATCTTTTTTTCTTCTTCTTATTTTTGTTCTTCTTTTTCATTTTTTTTTCTTTTTCTTTTCTTTTTCTTTTTGTTGTTTTTCTCTCTATTCTTCATCTTCTCCTTATTCTTCTTATTAATATTTATCTTCGTTTTCTTCATTTTATCCTTCTTCTACTTCTTATTGTTTAATTTATTATTATTATTATTATTAATATTGATATTATTATTCTTCTTCTTCTCTTTTCTCATTCTCATTCTTCTCATCCTCCTCCTCCTCCTCCTTCTTCTTCTTCTTCTTCTGCTTTTTTCCTTCTCCTTCTTATTCAACTTATTTTCCTTCTCCTTATGTTTCCTCTTCTTCTTCTCCTCATCCTCCTCCATCTTCTTCTCTATTTTCTTTTTTTCTTCTAATTTTTATTCTCCTCTTACTTCTCCACCACCACCTCCAACATCTCGTATTTCTCCTCTTCCTCCACTCCTCTTTCTACTTCTTCACCTTCTTTTTCTTTTTCTTCTCCTTCTTTTTAATCTTCTTTTTTCCTTCTTATTATTATTCTTCTTCTGCTCCTCCTTTTTCTCCTCTATCTTTTTCTACTTATCCTTCTTCTTCTACTACTACTTCTTCTTCTTCTTCTACTTCTCCTTCTCCTCCTCCCTCACTACTGTTATCATCATTATCATCATTATCATCATCTTCTTCTTCTTCTTCTTCTTCTTTTTCTTATTATTATTCTTCTTTTTCTACTCCTACTTCTTCTACTTCGTTTTCTTGTTTTTTTTTCTTCTCATTCTTCTTCTTCTCCTTCTACCCCTATTCATTATTATTATTATTATTATTATTATTCTTCTTCTTCTTCTTCTTCTTCTTCTTTTTCTTCTTCTTTTTCTTCTTATTTTCTCTTTCTCCTTATTTTCTTCTTATTCTTCTCTTTTCTTCCTACTTTTTTTATTATTCTTCTTCATCTCATTTTTCTTCTTTTTCTTTTACTTATTCTTCTTCTTCTTCGACTTCTTCTTTTTCATATTCTTATTCTCCTTCTTCTTCTTCTTCATCTTCTCCCTTTTCTTCTTCTACTTCTTCATTTTCTTTCTTTTCTTCTTCTTCTTCTTCTAGTTCGTCTTTTTTCTCTTTCTTCTTCTTCTTGTTCTTCTTCTCCCTATTCTTCTCCTACTCCTCCTCCATCTTCAACTTTTTCTTCTTTTTCTACTCCTTATTCATCTTCTTTCTTCTTCTTCTTTTTCTTTTTCTTATTCTTCTTCTCCTTCTTCTTTTCCAACTTTTTCTTTTTCTTCTTCTTCTTCTTCTCTTCCTCCTCCTTCTTTTTCTCATTATTTTTTACCTTCTTCTTTTTCTTTTTTTTATTCTTCTTCTTTTTCTTTTTTTTATTCTTCTTCTTATTCCTCATGCTTCTTCTTCTACTTCTACTTCTTCTTCTTCTTCTTCTTCTTCTTCTTCTTCTTCTTCTTTGCCTTCTTATTATTTTTCTATTCCTCTTTTTCATCTTCCTCTTCTTATCCTTCTTCTTCTTGTTCTTCACATTCTACATCTTATTTTCCTTCTCCTCCACCTTCTTCTTATTTTTCTACATCTTCTTATTTCTTCTTTTATTCATCTTATTATTATTCTTCTTGTCCTTATTCTTCTCCTTCTTTTTCTGCTTTTTTAATACTTTTTCTTTTCCTATTTTTTCATCTTATCCTTCTTTTTCTCCTTCTTATACTTCACCTCATCCTCCTTTTTCTTCTCCTTCTATACTATCTTCTACTTTTATTATTATTGTTATTGTTGTTGTTGTTGTGGTTGTTATTATTCTTTTTCTTCTCTTTAATATTCTTATTCTCCTTCATCATCATCATCATCATCTTTTTCTTCTACTACTTCTTCTTCTTCTCTTTATTCAACTTCATCTCCTCCTCCTCCTCCACATTCTTTTTCTCCTTCTTTTTATTCTTTTACTCCTCCTCCTCCTTCTACTTCTTCTTTTTTCTTCTTTTTCTACTTCTTCTTCTTCTCCTTCTTCTAATACTCTGCCTCCTCCTCCTAATTCTTTCTTCTTGTTTTTTTTCTCATTCTTTTTATTCTCTTTCACCTTCTCCTTCTCCTTCTTCTTCTTCTTCTTTTAATTTTTCTACATCTTCTTCATCTTATCTTTCTTATTTTTTTTTATACTTCTCCTCCTCCTCCTCCATCTTCTTAATCTTCTCCTCCTCCTCTTCCCTCTTCTCCGCCATTTTATTATTGTTCTTCATTTTCTTCCCAACTTACTTCACTTTCCCCTTCTTATCTTTTTTTTTTCTTCTTCTTCTTCTCATTATTCTACTTATTATTCTTCTCCTTTTCCTTCTTCTTCTTCTTCTTCTTCTTCTTCTCCTCCTCCTCCTCCTCCTTCTTCTTCTTTATCTTCTTCTTCTTCTCCTCCTCCTTCTTCTTCTTTATCTTCTTCTTCTCCTCCTCCTCCTTCCTCCTCCTTCTTCTTCTTTATCTTCTTCTTCTCCTCCTTCTCCTTCTTCTTTTCATTTCATTTTATCTTTTTCTTCTACTTCTATTTTTTATTCTTCATTTTCTTCATATCTTTCTCCTTCTCCTTCTTTTTCTCCTTCTCCTTCTCCTTCTTTTTCTCCTTCTCCTTCTTTTTCTCCTTCTTCTACTTCTCCTTTTTCTTCTTTATCTTCATATTTACTATCTTCTTATTTTTCTTCTACATCTTCTTCTTCATCTTCTTATATTTCTTTTGCTGCTACTTCTTTTTTTGTCTGCCTCCTTTTCTTTATTATTCTTCTTCTCCTTCTTTTCCTTTTTATTCTTCTTCTCCTATTATTTCTTATTCTTCTTCTTCTTCTCGTTTTCCATCTTTTTTTTCTTCATATTCTTCTTCTTCACTTTCTTTTTCTTCTTCTTCTCTTTCTCCTTCATCATCATCATCTTTTTCTTTTCTATTTTTTTCTTCTCCTACTCACTGCCCTTCTTTTTTTCCTCCATGTTCTTTTTATTCTCCTTTTTCGTACTTATTTTACTTCTTTTTCTTATTTTTTTCTTCTTCTTCTCTTTTTTCTTCTATCTCTCCTCCTTCTTCTTTTTCTCTTTCATCATTATCATCATCTTTTTCTTCTTCTCTTTAATCATCATCATCTTCTTCTTTTTCTTCTTCTTCTTCTTCTCCTCCTCCTCCTCCTCCTTCTTATCATTCTCCTCCTCCTCCTCTACCTCCTCCGCCTCCTTCTCCATCTTTCTCTATTTCTTCTATAACTACTTCTTCTTTTTATCGTTCTCCTTCTCTTTTTCTTCTTCCTCTACTCATTTTCTCGTTCTTCTATTTTTTTTCTTCTTCTCCTTCTTCATCTTCTAATTATCCTTTTTCTCTACCTTTGCCTTCCTTTTCTCCTTTATCATCATCATCATCTTCTTCTTCTTTTTCTTCTTCTTCTTTTTCTACTCATTTGCCTTCTTCTTCTACTTATTTTCTACTCCTTCACCTTCTTAATTATACTACTTCTTTTTCTTTTTCTTCTTTTTTTTCTTCTCTTTCTTGTTCTTCTTTTTGTGTTTTTATTCTTCTTCTTCTTCTTTTCCTCCATCATCATCATCAACATCATTATCTTCTTAACCTTCTTCATCATAATCATCATCATCTTCTTCTTTTTCTTCTTATCCTTCTTCATCTTTTTCTCCTTCTCCTTTTTCTTCTTAATCTCTATCTTCATCATTTTTTTTCTTCTATTTTTTCTTTACCTTCTTCTGCTTCTCCTTCTTCTACTCCTCCTCCTCCTTTTCCTTCTTCTTCTTTTTCTCATTATTCTTCCCTTTCTTCTTCTTTTTATTCTTCCCCATCTTCTTCTTTTTATTCTCCTTATTCTTCATCTTATTATTATTATTCTCCTCCTCCTCCTCCTGCCCCTCCACCTCCTTCTTCTTCCTTTTTTTCTTATTCTACTTGTCCTTCATCTTTTTTGAGTCTATATTTTTTCTCCTTCTAATTCTTATTCTTTTTCTTCTATATCTTTTTCTTTTTCTTCTTCTTCTTCTTCCTCATATTTTTTTTCTTCTCTTTCTTCTTTTTCTTTTTCTTATTTTTTTCTCCCTATTCTTCTTTTTATTCTACTAGCTCTTCTTTGATTTCTTCTTCTTTTCTTTGTTCTTATTCTCATTCTTATTCTTGTTCTCCATCTTCTTATTTTCCTCCTCCTCCTTTTCTTCTTCTTCTTGGTATTCTACTACTTCTTCTTCTTATTTTTTTGATCTTCTTTTTCTTTTTTCTTTTTTCTTTTTTCTTTTTGTTCTTTTTCTTCTTCTTCCTATTCAACTCCTACTTCTCTTCATCTTCTTAATATTCTTATTCTACTTCTTCTTTTTCTTTTATTCTTCTTTTTTTTCTTCTTCTACGTCTTCCACTTCTTTTATCTTCTTCTACTCATTATTTTTATTCATCACCTTCTTCTTCTTCCTCTTCTTTTAACTTTTCTACTCATTCAGTTTCTTCTTCACCTTCTTATTCTAGTCCTCCTTTTTTTATCATCTCCTAAACTACAAGAAAAATCACATGTAGCTGGGACAATTCCCTAGCTAAATGGGTATTTTCCATCGCTAAATGGGATATAGCGATGGATTACAGATGGATCGGTTCCCTATCTAAAGTGCTCCTTGCTATAAATTAGTGAGGGAAATTGTCCCTAGCTAAATACTCAGTGACGGAAAATCCCTTGCTAAAAAGATAAATTTCCTAGCTAAATTAAGCAAGCTAAATGAGATTTTCCATCGCTAAACGAGAATAACGACTAAAGAATCCCAAGCTAAAGTGTTGGTCGCTAAATATTAGCGACGAAAATAGTCCCTAGCTAATTAAATTTAGCGACGAAAAAATCCATTGCTAAAATAAAGATTTCCCTTGCTAATCTAGCTAGGGAATTTTTCCTATCTAATTTACCAATGGATTTTTCCCTAACTATTTTAATTTCAAAATTATTTTCAGAATTTAATTTATTTTAAAATTTTTTAATTAAATAATTTAATATATTATATCAAATTGAATAAAAAATGAAACTATAAATAATTTATAATAAACAAAAAAAATCATTTAATGATTTATTCTAATTCAATATTTTACATACTTGAAACAAAAAAAAAATAACACAATTTTATTACATCTTATTCAACAATGTATCTACAGACAGTGTATTGAGTATAATATATCCATTCATTGACATTGCTTTCTCTCTCTACTTCTCTGATCACCATTTTTCTACTACGACAAAGCTGTCCTAGTCACGACACATGATGTCTAGTGAAAAATCTCATCACTTATAAAAGCTTTGTATGAGGAACAATACGGTATCATATCTATAAGAAATTTAAACCACTCAGTCAAATTAAAATAAAAAAAATTATATTTTGATAAATATATAATCTTGTAGTATATTTGTAAATATATACTAGCATTTCAATTGTACATATATTACTGTAGTATATGTACATAAATACTATAGTATTATGTGTACATATAAACTGAGTACAAATTTACTCAGTATATAGGTACATAAAATACTACAGTAATATATATACATATATACTGACTTTATTCATACGTATATGCTGCATTTGTTGCTACTCCTACTGCTCACACTACCACTACCGCTCATACCACTGCTATTGTCACTGCCAATACCACTACTACTGTCACCGTTGCCGCTACTGCCACCGCTGTCGCCGATGCCGTCGTTGCTACCGGTGATGCTGCCGCTGGTGGCTGCTGTAGTGGCTGCTGCTGTGGCTGCCACTGCTAGCCCTGCTACCGGTGCTGCCGGTGCTGCCGCTGCATGCCGCAGCTACCACTGCCGCTGTTGTCGCTACCTCTGCTACCGCCTATGCCACTGCTGCTGCTACTTCCGGTGCAGCCGCTACTACCGCCACTGTCACCGATGTCATTCCCTAGAATGCTACTGCTCTTGTAGATGCCATTGCCACCACCACTGCTTTCGTCGCTGTCACCCCTACTGCTACCGCCACTATCGTCGCCGCCACTACCTCAACTACCGCTTTCCATACCACCGCCGTCACTACCTCCGCTACCGCTTTTACTGTCACTACTGCCATCACTACCATTGCTGTCACCGCTGGCACTACTACTACTGTTGATAATAGGCTTATACATACCTATAATAAGCTTAAACTCTACCCAAAAAATTCAAAGATACACAAACATATTCATAGATATAAAAAAATAGTTATTATAGACATGAACAAGCACAAATTAAAGTTGATTGTCATGCAGCTTAAACTAAAATTTAATTAAATAATTTAATACTTGTATATTAAATTTAATAAAAACAGAAACTATAAATGAAAATTTTAAATTAAACAAAAAAATCATTTAATAACTTATTCTAATACAAAATTTTAAATAACTAAAACAAAAAAATAACAAATTTATATTACATCTTATTATTCAATGTATCTACCGACAGTGCATAAAATATAATCTATCCATGCATTGACGTTGCTTTATCTCCCTCAACTCCTCTGATCACCAACTTTATGCTGCGAAAAAACTGTCCAAGTCACGGTTCATCATGTTGAAAAATCTCTTCATTTATACAAGCTTCGTATGGGAAACAATGTGGTACCCTACCTGTAAGAAATTTAAACCACCCAATCAAATCAAAATAAATAAATAAAACTATGTTTTGATAAATATATATTGTTGTAGTAAATATGTACTTTTATACTAGCATTTTACTCGTACATATATTATTGCAGTGTATGTACATATAAACTACAGTATTATGCGTACATATATACTGAGTACATATATATACTCAGTTTATATCTACATAAAATACTGTAGTATTATATGTACGTATATAATAACTATATATATATGTATATACCGTATTTGTTGCCGTTGATGTTGCTCCCACTACCGCTGCTGCTATTGCCACTGATGTTGCCGTAGTCGCCGGTGCTGCCGCTACTGCCACTACTGTCACAATTGCCGTTGCTGCCAATGCTGCCACTACTGCTGCTACTGTCGTTGCTGCCACTTTGCCGCTAATGCCTCTACTGCTGCTGCTGCTGCCATGTTGCCACTGATGCTGCTGCTACCACTGATGCCACTACTTCTGCTGTTGCCGCTGCTGCCACTACTACCGATGCTGCTGCTACTGCCACTACTGCCGTTGTTGCTGTCATTGCTGTCATTGCTACTGCCACGGCTGCCTCCACTGCTGTGACAGTTGCTGCCGCTTCCTCTACTACCGCCGATGCAGCTGATGCTGCCACTTTTTCCGCTGCCGCTGCTTCCTCCGCTGCTGCTGCTGCCGCCGCTACCACCATTGGTGCCTGCTGCCACCGTTTCTACCACTGAGTTGTTTCCATTGCTGCCGGTACTACCACTATAGGCCACAGCTACATCTGCTACCACCACTGCCACCACTGTCACCTTTACCACTGTTGTCACTGCTTCCGGTGCTGCCACTACTGCCATCGCTGCAGCCACTATTGCCGCTACCGAAAATAAGCTTTTACATACCTATAATAGCCTAAAAATTTTCCCAAAAAATTTGGAGACACAAAAACATATTCACAAATATATAAAAATAATTATTATAGACATAAACAAACATAAATTAAAGTTGATTGTCATACAGCTTCAACAAAAATCTAAAAGATGTCCAGCAATTATGTTTAGAGATAAAGAGAATGAAAAAATAAAATATTTTAAGAATAATAAAGATAAGATAAGCTAACCCTCCTTTTGATAAAGCTGAAATCTGTAAATATGGGACTCATGCATTGGAAGGACCGTGGCAGTGTATGAATTCTTTGAACCAGAATTTTTTCTTATGTCTCACATAATGTGTCCTACAAAGATTCATAATTAGGTTAATCGGAAAAGCAAAGAACAAAACCAAAATAAAAAAAATTGAAACCTACAAAAAAATATCATAATTATTTACTACACATAGACAAAAATAAATAATAGTTCAGAAATAATTTTCATACGAAATCATTCTCATTATTTGTAGGGAATGCTAGCCTCTCCTGTGAGGATTCGTAGCTAGATCTCAGAATGCTATCTATTGCGCCAATGATGCTAACTGTGACTCCATATAGGACATCTACTGTTGTATTACATTCTTAATTTCTTTCATCTCATGGTTCATTTCATTAATTTCTTATATTTCTTCCATCAAATTAGTATACAACTCATCCTTTTGTTCTTTAATTTCATATATTTCTTTTTTCAAATGAGATTTCTGCTCATCCTCCTTTTTCATTTCGGTCTCCATAACTATAATATGTTCATTTGTTTCCCATGCTTGTTGTTTGACCCCCTCATCCACCATTGCTAAGATAGATCAATTAGAAGCACGACTGCTACAACAAAATGTCACTCCCTTAGAGCTGATTCCATACACTCGCTACTTCTTTCGACCTTCTATTGTCTCTAAATAAATAGGATCATATTCAAATGGTTGAAGATCCATAGAAATTTTAACTTGTTGATGAGCAGCTATCATACGTTCCTCCATTAGGTCCTGAGATAAAATAGAGAAAAAAACTATTCTAGATATACAAAAAATAAAATAAATATTTTGCATTCCAAACAATTTTCATAATGTACTGTAGTTTTATAAAATCTAATTAATATAACAAATTCTTGCAACAATCATCTGAGACTTGTTGTCAACATACTGACCATCCACTTTCTTCACATGTATCTTCCTTATAATCTCATAAAAATTTGGATCTTAACCTAATTCTCCAGCCAATAATATATTTTTATTAAGTCATAAAAAATGATCAAAAAATTTAACAAAATTAATAAAACCGTGAAGAGATTTGATTTATTGGACTATTAGGACAACCACTAAATATATAAATGTTTAGAATTTTAAAATTGTACCAAATCTCGAGCATGTTCAATGTTTGACTTTGACCCTCCTGTGTATCGACAGATTCCTGTACCTAGTCTAGCTACCTCGCTTTGTCGATTTTTGTAGTCAATATCTGATTTTTTTCTTCACATCTAACTCCTCCCAATAATTAAGCTACTCGGGCCAGTCATCCTCGGATATAAAATCAGGTCTTTCTTCCATATTCTTCAATTTATGGACAAAATCAGAATACCATTGAGCATCTTTGATCTTCCATAATGATTTTATCTTTCCATCAAATTTGGGTGCCCATGTACACTGATTCTATATATAGAAAAATGACAAAAGAATTTATATTAACAACAAGGACATAATTATTTACTTCTTGAATAATAACCAACATAATAGTTAAGTAATTAGATAATTATTTTCAATACTTTTATTTTGTTATTTTTACCTGAAAGTCATTAAAATACGACTCGTTTGTCTATTCAGAAACTTTCTTCCAAGAGAATGCCTTAGAATCAGTCATTTTCTTGAAAGACTTTGTAATTATAGTCAAACACTTGTAAGATGGAATAAAATTGTACAAATAAATAAATAACATCGAAAACAAGTAAATCATAACAAAATGAAAAAACCACTAACAATAACATCAAAATTTTTTTTTCTAGTCATTTTTACATATTTTTTTTTACCTCTCATCCATAATCTCAATTTCTAACTTTGCACTGACTACAAAGGAAGGCACAATATTTTATGATGTCGTTGGCTTTGTAAATGGAGGAAGAATTAGTGTAAAATGTGGTGTATAAGATAGAGATAGATAAAAAGTATGTGCTGGAAGTACAATGGGTGGTGGGCTTACATCTGATAAAGGTGATAGTATAGGTCTCAATGATGGTGATGGTGATTAAAATGAATATGGTAATTATGATGTTGAAGTTTGGGTATGATGGCTATGAGATGGTACTGATATTGCAACATGATGTAACATACTAGATGAATTTGGTTCATTTCTGTGTCTACATCCACCTCCACCACGGCCACATCCTTTAGGTGCCATCTACTATATAAAATATTACATAGAACAAATAATAGAGATATGATGAACAAGCATGCATTTTTGAATAAAACACACCGATAGATTTCAAGAAAATATAAAAAGTCTTTGATAGTTTAAAATTATAATAAAATTATAACAATTTAATTATCTGCATCACTGTCATCCTTCAATGGATTTTCTAATATTTCATCTGATTCCGATAGAAGTTCGAACTCATCTTCAGATAGAATTTGATCATCTTCAATTTCTATTATGCCACCATTTGAGTCGCTTAAATTTTCTGGATCTTCATCTACATTCACAGGCTCAATATTATTTATGTCATCTTCTTGGAATGTCGGTGCAATATCTAAGTATGCACTTCTTTGTTGCAATGTTGGTACATCAAATTTTGATCGAGCTTTGATTTTGCATATCACCCACCCATCTCTCTTATCACGAGATAAACTCGGATATGTACAATAATATACATGAGCGGCTTGAACTACCATAATAAATAGCTCATATCGATTATATCTGCGTTTATGGTTAACATCCACTTGCTTATAATCTGAATGAATCTTTATGCCCACATTTCGTGTAGGATGAAACCACTCGCACTTAAATAATATAATTATGTTATTTTCAAGTCCAGGATACTTTAACTCAATAACTTCTTTGAGTTTACCATTATAATTAATCTCATCTACACTATAACCTGAGCCTTAATGCATGCACAATTATTCATTGTTGTTTTAGAAGAATCGTGCCTGATTGTGTGAAATTATAATCATTAAACAAAATACCCAGGATAAGTTTTCACATATCTAAATGGGCCTTTACTTAGATTCTGGATGAAAATATTTTAATCTCCATTTGAAGGATCAATTGCATGTGACATAAATTTAAAAAATGATATTGACAAATATAAGATACTAATAAATTAAATAATTCAAAATTTTAAAACTTAATTCTCACATAATTTTTTAACGATTTATAAATTCAGTTTCTGGCATATAATTGACATCATTGCTGGAAATTGCTGGTTGCCTATATTTTAACTGCTCAACATAAAACCTACTCAAATATAAAAAGAGAGAAAAATATATATCAATTTTTTATAATTCCTATTAAAGATAAAATTAAACTATGATTAAACCTGTAACTGTTTTGGGTATACCTACTCAATATATGGTGCAACCTCCTCACAATCAAGTAAAACGTAGCTCCGGGTTGCTTTGTACTCTTCATCTCTCATATATCTTTTCATTGCTCTTCCAAATGCTTTTCCAGTGTGCTTGAAGATAGATAGTTTATCCACAGAGTCATCTTCTACCATCACATAACTTTCATCATTCCATGGCACATTTATATTCTTTGTATTGACATGTTCCTCAAAAAAATAAGAACAAAATGATGATACTTCTTCTACTAAATATGCATTGCAAATTGCACCTTCAACTTTTGCCTTGTTTCTAACATTCAATTTCAACTTACGAAGATATGTACAACCACAATGTTAGGTTTCAATAATATTAAATTATAATATTACTTTATGTACAAGATAATAAAACACAGCAAATTATATGTATTTACCTCTCAAAAAGATACATCCACCTGTATTATACTGGTCCTGCAATCCTTGCTTCATATGTAAAATGGACTGGCAAATACTCTATTGAGTCAAAAAAACTCGGTGGAAATATCCATTCAAGCTTACAAATAATAAGTGGAAATGTGGAATGTCATTCTCCAGCCTCACCATGTCATCTATTTTGATTGTGGTAGTAGTTAGCTATTTGAAAAATAAAATAAGTTTTGTAAGTACCTTCCAACCACTTAGGAAAAGTAATTCACAAAATGCAAGATATTAATCTCTACATAAATACATGACAGTCATGACTTTTCATTCCAAATAACTTAAGATTTTTCATATCCACACATCTACCCATATTTGTCTTGATTTTAAAGTATCTTTTGTTTTTTCGTCAGTATTAAGGATAGTGTAGAAAATATTGTCAAACATATTTTTTCAATATGCATTACATTTAAGTTATGACGAATTAAATTGGACTTCCAATAGGGCAAGTCCCAAAATATACTACATTTCCTCCAACCAAATATTTTGCCTATTGGTCCATTACTTCCAGTAGCATCCTTTTTAGTCACCTTCAAACCCAAACTCTGAATCTCTGTCATAATATCATCTCCTGAACGAAATGTTGGTGCAACTGTCATCACAATTTTATTTTTTCAAAATGCAGTTCTATTTTTTCAAAATGGATGATTCATAGGTAGAAACTTATGATGGTTATCAAACCATGACTATTTACCACTAAATTTGAGGATAAATGGATCAAAATTTGTCATGCAATAGGGGATGCGAATCATCCTACAGTGCTCCAGTCATACAACATTGAATAGGGAGGAAAGTCACTTACCATCCATATAAGGGCTACCCACATAATGAAATTTTGCTTCTTTGAGATATCATATGTATTCACACCAACATCCCACAAATGATTTAATTCTACAATAAGATGTTGTAAGAAAACATCCAGCATGTCTTTCAGACTTTTTGGCTCTAGAACCAATATTGACAAAACATATATTACTCCTTCGTACACAACCACCGAGGCAAGTTATAAGGTGTCACTATCACTGGCTATGTTGAATACTATTGTCTATATTTTCCAAATGGCTGAAATCCATTAGTGTAGAGACCTAATCTCACATTTTGACTTTCTTCTGCAAAATCTTGATGTATATAATTAAAATGCTTCCAAGCAAGGGAATCTGATGGATAACGCATTACCCCTTCTTCAACCTCATGCTCAGAATGCCACCTCATATCATTTTCTATAGCATTTGATGCATATAGTCTCTGTAATCGAGGAATTAATGGAAAATATTACATCTTCTTAAGATAACCTTCAATTTTTGTCGTGTATCTGCAACACGAGGTGTCTTCCTAAATTAAGGATGATCACAAAACTTACAGCTAATTAAATCACTATCACCTTCCCAATATAACATACATCCATTTAAAAAATAATCAATTGTTTCCACTGGTAGACCCATTCCTCGTAGTAAATTCTTAGTATTGTAAAAGTTGTTAGTGATCAAATTATTATTCGGAATAATTTCCTTCATCAGTTTTGTCACCTGATCAAATAATTTTTTTAGACATATGATTTTCTGACTTAATGCTCATTAGTCGAGCCACAAGTGACAAATACTAATGTGTTTTACAACTAGGCCACAAAATTTTATTTATAACTTTAAGCATTTCATAAAATTTTTAAGCTTCAGGATTAGGTGATTCATCCATGTAATCTATATTGAAGTCAACACCAGTAGCTTCCGTGATCATTCTATGGTATGTGTTTGATGATTCTTCACCACAAGCAAATGATTTAGTACCCTCAATTTGGTCAATATTCAAAGTCATTGTACTTTTTCCATGATAAATTCAAACAAAATAATTTGGAACACGTCATATTTAGCCAAATGATATCTTATAGTGTTTGCATCACAAAAAGGGATATCCTGACACTTGCGATGATTACATGGACACTTAATTTTTTTCTTCATCCATCAATCTCGATTGATTACATGCAAAATTGATGAAAGTTTCAAGCTCAGTCAAAAAATCTTTATTCAAAAATCCATTAATAACCCTTTTATACATACACTGACAATCTGAACTCATGTTGCCCTATTTTATTTACAAAAAATATTGTCCAATCATTATTTTGAATAAAATATTCTATTACTTCAAAATATACAAATAATTAAATAAAATTACTTACGAATAAATATTTAAAAATTAAATATCGTGAATATTGAGGCAATGCATTTGCAGAATCTACATGAATAGATAAAGCAATTTTTAGCACGATAAAGATTAATATATATCACAGTAATACTAGATAAAGGGTGCAAAATACAATAATGCACAAGAAAAGAAGGCAAAAGAAGAAAGACGTTTAAAGTTTGAAGGAGGGGGAGAGAGAGAGAGAGAGAGAGAGATAAGGTGGGGAGAGAGAGGGACATAGAGATGGGGAGATGGGTGAGAGAGAATGATAGGGAGAGGGAGAGAGAAGGAGGGAGAAAGAGGGGGAGAGAAATGGTGAAAGGAAGAGAGGGGGGAAGAGAGGGAGAGAGAGGGGGGTGGAGAGAGAGAGAGAGAGAGAGAGAGAAAACAAGCAAGAAAGAAGAGTGAGAAAGAAAATAATAAGAGAGATTATGTGACACAAAAAAAGAGAAAGAGAATGACAGAAAGAATTATAGAGGGAGAGACACATAGAGAGTGCAGTGTTAGAATGAAGAATTATATAAAAGAAAATAAAATTTCTTCTGTACAAAAATATTAAATATGACATCTTTTATTATACATAAGTTCATATTTGAGCCTGAGGCCCAAAGGCTGAGATTAGGTAAGAGTACGACCCTTATTTGTATTATACCTTCCTTATATGAGCCTGATCAACAGACAATCTCATACTCTATGCTTACATATTGTTGATATTATATCTTTAGCCATTTTATTTCAAGTTAGTGCAACAAATTAGTATTATCCCATATATAATTATATGTTAGGATACATATAGTAAATGCAGTTATAAATAGTTACATATAGTTAAACATATAATTATATATAGATATATGCTTACAATTAGTTATAAGTAAATATAAATAAATGTATACAAAGTTATAAATAATTATATAGATTTACATATATGTATACTTATATTTATATATAATTAAAAATAAAGTTATATTTATTTATATAGAGTTTTTTATAGTTATACAAATATTTATATATAGTTATACACATATAGTTAAACATTATGTTGTATATTTTTATACATATAATTATAAATATAATTACATGTGGTTATACATATAGTTACATGTTTAGTTAAACTTATATTTATACATGTATGTATATATATTTTTTCATATAATTTCATATATTTATACATATAGTTATGTATAGGTATGGATATACTAAAATACATTTTTTATACTAATATATAAAAATGTATATTAAATACATGTTATTAATTATATATTTAAAAATAGTTATATATAAAGTTTTTATAGTTATACATATAGTAAGATAGAATTATTTATAGTTGTATTTTATTATACATATAATATATATAAATATAAAAATTTATATATCTTTAAAGATTTGTATACATATATGTATAAATTGTTAAAAATATAGTTATTTTTAATTATATAAAGTTTTATTTAGTTTTACAAATATTTATATATAGTTATACACATATAATTAAACATAATGTTTTATGTTTTAATACATGTAATTATAAATATAGATGTGGTTATGCATATAGGCACACATATAGTTATACTTATATTTATACATGTAGGTATATATTTATACATATAGATATGTATAGGTATAGATATAGTAAAATACATTTTTATATACTAATCTATACAAATGTATATTAAATATAAGATGTAAATTATATATTTAAATATAGTTATGTATAAAGCTTTTATAGATATATATATATATATAATAAGATACAATTATTTATAGTTATATGTTATTATACATATAGTATATATAGCTATTAATATTTTTATATATTTAAACATATAGTCATATATAAATATATTCATACAAATAGTTATACATAAATATATAGATTTACATATATGTATACATAGTTATAAATATAGTTATATTTAATGGTGTTGAGTGTTATATAGTTATACAAATATTTATATATAGTTATACAAATATTTATACATAGTGATACACATATAGTTAAATATAATGTTGTATGTTATTATACATGTAATTATAAATATAGTTACAAGTGGTTATACATATATTTACACATATAGTTATACTTATATTTATACATGTAGGTATATATATCTTTATATATAATTTAATATAGGAATACATATAGTTATCTATAGGTATATATATGGTAAAACACATTTTTATATACTAATATATAAAATTGTATATAAAATATATGTTGTTAATTATATTTTTAAATATAGTTATGTATAATATTTTATAGTTATACATATTATCAAAGACAATTATTTATAGTTATATGTTTTTGTACCTATGGGATCCCATGGCAAAAAGACACAAAATAGAAAACAAAAAGTTCGGCTTACAACAGATAAGAACAAAGTAAATGCAGTCTTGTATTTTAGGCGTGCAATATATAAATATAAATACAATTTTAATCCCATTAGAAATAGATGATGTCATCCACATAACAGAACAAAACTCAAGCAAAATAGGCAAAGATTAGATCCACATCCAGATATGTCAACAAAGTTTTTCTAATCCTGCTAAAATTATTTATAATTTGCTGGCAATGTAATTGGAAAGCCAATAAAGACCCTCGTAGAGGCCCTCGCCAGAGGTAGCACAGGTGCTCTGAATGTGCCAATGGCATTGGAGAAAAGAGTGAAGTCCTAGCTTGTTAGTAATTTCAGATGCATTAATTGCATTGGAAAGATCTTGTGTATTGGCAAACACCATCAAAACTGCATCTCGAAGCTTTTCCTCGTTTAATATCCTATGCAACACATCTCTGGCTTCAACTACTCGATCTCTGTCATTGCTGTCCACAACAAATATGAGACCTTGGGTATTTTGGAAGTAATCCCCTCCAGAAAGGGTAGATCTTGTCTTTACCCCCAACATCCCACACAGTGAAATTGATGTTTTTGTATTTAAAAGTCTCTACACTGAAGACAATAGTAGGAATTGTGGTGACAATTTCACCAAGCTTCAACTTATACAGAATGGTTGTTTTTCCACCAGCATCAAGACTTAGCATTTAAATCTTTATCTCCTTGTTGGAAAACAGCCTACTGAACAACTTTGTGAACGTAAACCCCATTTCTTCCACTAAATCTCAATCTTTTTGTCATATGGCAGTAAAGAGATATAATGCGAGAAAAAAAAAGAATCAATAAACCTCAAGAGATGGTCACCAGAGAGGGAGGTCAATTTCTATATGTTCTTATACTTATAGTATATATAATAAAAAATAGAGTTATATATAGTTAAACATATAATTATATAAAAATATATTCATACAAGCAGTTATAAGTAGTTATACATAAATATATAAAAAGTTATAAATAAATATATATATTTAATTATATGAATACATATATGTATATATAGATACATATATAGTTATATTTAATTATATAGAGTATTACATAGATATACAAATATTTATATATAATTATACACATATAGTTATAAATATGTATCTAGTTAAAGATATAGTTATATATAATATTTTTATAGTTATACTTATAATAAAATACAATTATATATAGTTATATATTATTATACACATGATATATTTTGTTAAAAATATAGTTATATAGAATTACTCGTATAGTTATAAAATATTATATAGTTTAAAAAATAGTTATATATAGTTATTAATATAGTTAAAAAATAGTTTACATAGTTACAAATATAGTTAAATATAATTATGAAGAGTTTTATATAGTTATACAAATATTTATAAATAGTTATCATATGCTATGATACGAACATACTCTAAAATGCCCAATTGAATTACACCACTATAGAGAAAGAACTTGTATCAACAATCTTTTCTTTTGGAAAATTAATATCACATTTAGTGGGGACCAAAGTCATAGTATACACTAAATTTTCTAATCGAATATCTCATAGAAAAGTAAGATGTCAGCCCTAGATTGATTTGATGATTTAACTATTACAATTGTTTGAACTAGAGATATCAGATAAGAAATATACATATAATTAAAAATGAAAATAGCTTATCAATACTAGAAAAAGAAGAAAGAAGAGTTGTTGAAGAAGATATTAGATAGATTTTTTTTATTTGAACAAATTAAAGTATTGAATAAAAATGTAACACCATGATATTTAGTATTGAATGAACCTTTATCATTGCAATTATTACTCTAAACATATTTTTAGGAAAAGTGTTATAGATGGGAGATTAGTTGTATCTTGTAATAATGTCACTTTTTGCTTCTTCTCCCAAATTTGTGGAACATGTTAATTTTTATGTGCTCAAGTATTTTTTTTCTCAAAATTAATGTGAGACTACATCACATATATATTTAAGAAATTTTTTATAATATTTATTACACAAACATATTGTTATTTGTTTTGAAAATTACAAAATAAATTTTAACAAATGAACATTTTATTAGAAATAAATTTTAGTTAAATGATATTAAGTAAAACAAAAATACAAACCCTAAACATATTAAATCATAATGATATATTAAATCATATATAAAAATATAATAAAAAAATAATTAAGATTGAAAGAATTAAATTTAAGTTCCTAAAATATATGGGAAAATGATAAAGATTTATACAATATCCAAAAAAACATGTATAAATGAGATGAATGATATGAATGGATATTAAGTTTCTAAAGCATGTAGTTATACATGTTGTAGATGTAGTTATATATATTTTTTCATGTAATTATACATATTTAGACATATAACTATGTATAGGTATTGATGTAGATAAATACATTTAAATATAGTAATATGTTGATATACATATTGTTAAATATATTTATATATAGTTATATTTATATATATATATATATATATATATATATATATATATATATATATATATATATATAT